>JABSTQ010010883.1:0-216801 GCA_013358835.2 Ixodes persulcatus | reverse complement strand
TTTTTTTTTGCAGCTGATGCGTCAATGTTGGAGCTAGGGAACACGTACCCGCTGTCTTTGAGGTGTGCGCTATCGGGACACCTGGCAGTTCATAGCAACAGATGTGGTTGTACACATCTGTTTTAACGCATTGAAACCTTGGCAAGACATCCCCAAAAATTGACTAGGGAAATTCATGAGGCATATTACATTGGCCTATATGGTCCTGATCTTTGCGTTAGTGTAGAGTCAGTTACGATGTGCAATGAAGAGTTTGAATTAATTCGTAGAATGGGAACGTACGATGCGTGACAGTTGAGTTTTAGTTGTGTTTTTAATTGTTAGATATTTTGTAACACTTTGTTTTAGTATATTTTCGAATGGCTGACTGAAGAAGTTTCCTGCTATGAACACGTATTTTTCAATATTATAAAATTCGAGACGTAGGACAAAATGTTGAAAGTGCACCAGCTCGCTTGCATCTTCTCTGTAATTTCTATCATGTATTTCTCATTTTTATTTTTTTCGGCCGCACTGCTTCAGTGTATTAAAGAAGATGAGAAAGAAAGCGAAGTCTTGAGTCAACGCTGTTTGTCTTTCTTCTACTTGTCCTTGTGTCTTCTGTTTTTTTCCACAGTTTTTTTGCTGTTATCAATATACACCGACTAGCCCACCTTCAAACGGTACTACAGTTATAAAAATATATTGAACGTAAAAAAATATGCCACTTCAAAAAAGAAAAATTTCCAGAGCCTGCCGAGTCATCTGATTCTGAATCCAAAAGTCAGCCTGATTGCTTTTCAAACAGCCCTCGTATTTCGTGGATACGAATGAAACATATTGGACCCGATGTACCCGGATATTCCGCCCGCAAATAGAAACTCCGCATTGCAGAAAGCTACAACTCCGTGAGAATGTGACGCTAGCGGCGGTGATAAAAATGCGAACGTTTGAGCACACGACGTTACCTGAATCAAAAGATACAAAAGAAAAACAAAATTTGTCAATGACCCGACGTGGATCTAAACCTAATACTCATCAAACCATAATTTGGGATTGTGGGCACCTCTTTGTTCAGTGACATAATTGCTACGGGCACTCAGACACTGATAATTTGGTGGGATAAAAAATTAGGCTTAAGTGGACGTCGGGTCATAGATTAATTTAGTTTTTCTTTAGCCCACGCTTTATAAATATCTACACAACCCTAATTTTTTTTTCTTTAGTATATTTTGATTTAGGTAACGTCATGTGCTCGAAGTTTCGCCTTTTATTATCACCCCTAGCGTCTCATTCTATCGGAGTTTCACCTTGCTGCTACGCGTAATTTATTTATGCGGGGCAAAAAAAAAAAAAAAAACGGATTTCATTTTTTGATTGAATCTTATATATTTGGTGCCCGTTTTCACGCACCGTGTGAGAGTAAAAAGGAAATCAGGTTCGGGTTCCCCTTCCAGGCGCACAGGTGGAGAGGGGTGAGCCCCGCTTCATTTTGTTCGTTCACGCCGCAGCCTGCGGGAATGGGAAAAGAAAAACTTTTATCTTCAAAGTAAACATCTTCGACAGAAATCTGTCTGTTTTGGGGAAACAGTACCAAACAATCAGTTTTTAACGCTTCGGGAACTGATTTATCTGCCGCAAAAATTCTGAGGAAGAATATTGACATAGCGGTTGGGAACCACTCAGAATGTTACTGGTTAAAAAAATATATATTAAAAAAGATATTAGAAGGACCCTTCAAAACAAAAGCGCCAGGTAAATATAGTGTTTTGAAATGGCCGTCCTTTTTATGTGTACTGCATTCTCTGGAGTCTAGCCTGGGGACAAACATAAAATATGTTCTTAGTCCGTTTTAAATAGAAGATGTAGACATTCGATGGTTGCCTAATCGGTTTATTCCGATGGAGCCTAGCGCCACGTTTCTAGCCCGGCGTTTGTCTGCTCGTGCCCCGCGGCTCTCAAGCGCTCGCACCGAGCGCAACCGATGGTCACGAGCCGCCAGCTTGCCAGCCGCTACGTAACAGCCCCTCCAACTAGTCGTGGCTCCCGTAGTGTTGAGGTTGTCGTCGCGCTCGAGTGCCCCTCCGGGTGCCAGTGGAAGGGCCAGCGTCTGCCGTCGAAGAAACTGACGCTGGTTCGCGAGGAAGCACTGCCGGCCTGCTACTGTCTCGCTGGGAGCTGGAGTATCTTTACCGGGAGATGATGCTTGTGGTGATTTGGGCTCGGGTCAATCTTGAGGTCCCACACAGGAGACGGAGTCTTCGCTTCTTGTTGAGTGTTGGCTGTTGTCCATCGCTGCCGTATGTGGTTGGTATGCCGGCGTACCGAACCTACATCTATGTTCACCATCCATGAACGGAGGCCCATCTGACGTTCAATTACGCCAGGAACCCAACCTTTGCCGTGTGGAAACTTCTTAGTCCAGACCGACTGTCCTACGCTCAGTTCCCGTGCGTTAGTGACGCTTTCCGTGCTGGCTGGCTCTTCAGAAAGTACAGTTTTTAATCGTTCCAGAGCTGATGGAAGTTCCCTGCCATACAGCAACCATGCTGACGTTTTTCCCCGTTGCAACGTGAATGGTAGTGTGCTGTTTGAATAAAAACCTGGCCAGCACACAATTCAGCTCTTACTTTCCTTTCTTCCCGAGTGCAAGTGTTAGCTACTGTATCATGCGCTCCGCCTGGTCATTAGTCACGGGATGGTACGGTGCACTTGTTACAGCGATGATCCCGTTGTTTCCGTAAAATGTTTTCATCTCCTCGGAAACTAGCGCCGCGCCATTGTCCGACACAATCTTCCTTGGTAGACCAAACGTTGCAAAAATGGTCCGTAATTCTTTAATAATGGCGGCAGACGTCATGTTGCGGACCACGCGCACTTCCAGCCACTTCGTGAACGCGTCCACCACAACCAGCAAAACATGACCCTCGACAGGACCTCCAAAGTACAGGTGAACAGTGTCCCACGGCTCGGTTCCCTATTGGAAAAAACGTACAAGAAACATACCCGCTGCTTGTACAGTTGTGGTATGACGCCAACATAATTTCTTGTTATTATGTATGCAGCTAGTTTGGTTTGGCGTTCTGCATAACTGGAGATACCGGCACCGCTATCGCTCCGCGTCTGTCTATACTGGCAGCCAGTTTGCTTGCCGATATGATTCGGTGCGGCTGGTATGATTTTGCGTCCGATGACGTAGGCGACCGCCATCTTTCCACCACAACGCTTATACCTCAAGACCACCGGTATCACCAAATCATACATGCAGAAAGGCGACCGCCATCTTCCAACAAAAACGTCCATCATTTACCACCGGTATCGTTATATATACCATACATGTTGGAACGGAACATAGACCGACGTTGAGCTCACACGAATTCCTCGGTCAACTCTTCAGGGCGACGTCTTGGGGCGACTGTCTCGAATAATGTGTACCACAAGTATTCGACAGCCGCACCAGCCGTACCGCATAGCAAAGCCAACGTGCACGGCAACAAACCGATCGTGACACCAAGCCGAGGATACCGCGTCACCGGTCGACAGCGGCAAACGGCCGTTGCTCGTACCGTGACTCGTACACGGCCAACTCGGCGTCTTTTCGTGGCTGCTCTCGTCGCAACCAGCTACAACCCCACGATTCCGCAACCGAAACCGGCGGCGGCTAAAAGTACCGTTGGCTAAAAGCGAAACGTAAAACGGCCGCCCAGTGACTTCCGCTTCCGCTGCTCGGCTTCCCCGCTTCCCGTCGTCGCAGAGAAGATGGCGAAGGCGTAGCTGCGTAGGGGACGTCGGCTCGTTGTACGTTGTACGGAACAAATGTTTGGCGGTCCGTTTCTGCTGCGACTCTGGTTCTCAACTCGACGGCGCCTCTCATAGTTCACCCAGGTGTGGTCAGCCTGGGTCAGCGCAGCGCGGCGCGCTTTCCTCGTCCGATCGCCGGACCGTCGACGACTTCGAAGTTCGTCCGGTAGGCCTAGTATCCGAAGGCGTCTGTCTCTCCGTGAAGCGGTAAGCGAATCTCGTCCCCTTTCTGTTCTACTTTTAAATTAAGTTAGGTGCGCTTCAGTGTGAGCATGCGTGCCAAGTGTTCGTGACAATTTTGAGCTAGAATAATTGTGCTTCATCGCGGTTTGTCATTTACCGAAAATGTAAATCGAGCCGATGAACGAGGAGCCATGTTTGAAAACGATGTACAGGGTACTAACGTTGGACAAATGTTTTGTTTCTCCTAAAAGAAACGGAAGTGACGACATAGCGTCTGATTGGTTGAGGCTCTAATGACGAAAGTTCCCTATGAAAATGTGGGCGGAGACGGCGAACCGCCCCCACCGGAAGTGACAACAAAGTGACGTATCGTTTCCTCGGTGTTTCGTCTCAAAAGGGAACGAGTCTGTCGATGGTCCCTTCGAGGTAGCGAAATTGGAAACACGGCGTCTCGGAGGCAGAGCGACAGTTTTCCTATTGTGGAACTTTTTTTTTTTCTCCGGAAAGGCTCAACCGGCAGCACCGCGATGCCTTTGAACTCCCGGAGGAGACTTTTCGGAGGCAGTACCGTCTCGCCAAGAATGTGGTCCGTTGGTTGTGCGACGAACTGCGCGAGGAGCCAGAGTTGAGGAGGCTGCGAGGTTCGTGGACGGTGATGACTGTGGAACAGCAAGTGTTGTGCGCACTTCGCTTTTACGCCACGGGGAGCTTTCAGGGCATGGTGGCGAGCGACGAGCACATAGCGAGGGATCAGGCTACAGTCAGCATCGTTGTGCGGGCTGTGTCCCTCGCTATTGTGCAGTGTCTGGGGGTCCGACGCGGCTGGATCGACTTTCCCCAGACTACCGGCGAGAGGGACGACGTCGAGAGGGGCTTTCAACGGCTCGGCAGATACCCGGCGTCATCGGTTGCGTCGACGGGACGATGATCGCCATCGTCGGCCCGTCACAGAACGACCCCACCGTCACGAAGGCGGCGTATTGGTGGCGCAAACAATACTACGCTCTAAACGTGGTGGTGGTAAGTACGATCACAGATATACTACGTCTCACCTTAGCGTGAACTAACTGAGAAAACTGCAAGCGCGAACGGCTTGACTGGAGCACTCGCTGCACGAGCGCTCGTGCAGCCGCGGGGCTTTATCCAAAGCAGCTAGCTCGCGCTTTTAGCTATAGGTCAATGCCCGTTCTGAATGGGTTTGAAAAAGAGCGTAACGCTAATACGGTGCGGATATGCCATTTTATAAATGAGAGTTATGGGTTGTTAGTAATCGTTCATCCTCCGCACAAGCGTTTGTTCGACGAAGGGAGGGAGGGTTTGTTAGCTGAAAAGCTTTCGATCTCTGTTTGTTTTCATGTCGTGTTAAGCTTTTAAGCATTAGTCCCTGTCCTGCATGGTAAAGTGTAAACTTTCCTTTGAAGAAAAAGACAAATTTGCCTAAACTATTACGTGTATCAAAGGAAGTGGCTATTTATCATATAATTTTAATCTTTGTAACACAGACAGCGCTCTGTCTGTGTCCTTCATCCAGTCCGTCGTTTTTTTTTTTTGCGCTGTTTTAATATTTTTAAGTTTGTAAACCACATAATTTATGGTGGTGTGTTGGTCAGCATGTAAATAGTGTTTGACAGGGCCCCATGACAATGAGTGCAATCAACTATTTGTGGATTCAGTTGAATTAATGCCGACATATGTCTCACTATTGCAGGTGTGTGACGCCGACTGCCGGGTCATGAGCATTGACCCACGGTATCCTGGGTCGGTGCACGACTCCTTCGCGTGGCGCTACTCGTGGCTCCGGAGCAACTTCGAGCAAGGCCGGCTGATAGACGACGGCAGGTTCCTGCTTCGGTAAGCATACTACATTTGTTGGTTCTGTACATGATGGCTCTGCACCACTTACAATATCACACATACTGTTCCGAACATGGATAACATGGCATGTGCTCTGGCCATACCTGTGACACGTCTCCTTGGAAACACTCCGACGCAGCTGTCAACTACAGGGGGGAAAGGTTGCAAACAGCAGCTTTACCTGCTTAGTTGTCAACAATTTTAAAGGGATACTACAACGAAATTTCGGTGCTTATTTTTTGGTCTATACGTGTTCAAAACAGCAGTATCACATCGGACACATCCATATCTTGTTAAAAAAGACACAAAAAGGCATTTAAAAAAATTAGGCGAATAGCAAAGAGCATTTTCTAGATGTCGCTAAAGCCGTTTGTAATGCCCGTCTAGGAACCTTGACAGGTAGTGACGATAACTGTCTTGCCTAGAACTATACATGCTTTGAACCTGACGTCATCCCGACAGCTCTACAGCCAGCAGAAGAGAAAAGGGGAGGGAGGAACTCCACACTCAACGGGACATTCTTTTGTGCTTCCCAAGATTATAGAAGATTAACCCGTCACTCAAAATTCACACAAAAGCAGCTTTGGGGTTAGTTGCGGTGGCCTGATGCTGGCGTGCTTCGACCGCTTTGGTTGCTGGAACAGCTAGGGCATCCTGACGTCGTCTGCCTCGCCGCAGCTTTGCTCATCCCGAGATAAACTACATCACAATTGCACCGGATGTGACGTGCTCTCTGCTGGCTGCTCTCCGAGCGCTTGCCAGTGTGGGCTATTTATAACGAAAAATACAGCCATCAGGCTCAAAATACAAATGTGTGATTGTCATTTACGGGTATTGTGGATTATATTCAGCCTATTTCTGAACACGACGGGTACATTTCAAATTTTGTTGAAGTATTCTTTTAATGCGAACAGCATTAATATCATACATTTCCTTCTCTGACTGTGCAGGTGACAGCGGCTATGCCTTGGAGCCTTGGCTCATCACCCCTGTCCCTGGATTCCATGCGACCTCCACCGCTTGCGGCCGGTTTAATAAGGCACATTCTTCGATGAGGTCCGTTGTGGAGCGCTGCATTGGGCTGTTGAAAAGCAGATTTCGGTGTCTGCAAAGGCACCGGACTCTGTATTATCATCCAACAACAGCCACCGTCATTATATCGGCGTGTGCAGTGCTCCACAATATCTGCCTTTCATCGAGGGAACCAGACCCGGAGCCAGACTCTGACCCTGACGAGCCAGGGTTGGAGTCTGGGCCGAGCTGGAACGGTTCTGAGTCGAGCTCGGAGGGGTCAGTGGCAGATGACGAGAGGCTGGCTCCTGCCCACCCTCGGGTCAGCCTCTCGGACAGGGGGAGGGCTCTGAGGCAGCGCCTTGTTGCCCAGTTCCGAACCCGCCACAGCCGTGCCTCCCCGGAGCCCCACGCAAGCCACGGTGGCAGTCCCGCCCACCAGGGACACCACCAGCGCCAAGGAGTCCGTCGCCACAACGGAGGTCCCGCCCATCAGGGACACCGTCGGCGACAGGGAGCCCCTCATCGTCCTCGCCACGGTGGCACTCCCGCACACCAGGGACGCCACCGGCGACAGCGAACCCCTCGTCGTCCTCACCTCGACTGACGCTCTCGCCACCAGAGAAGCCCTCCCCGTGGCAGCATGTACTTCGCTTGTTGCTCCACAGTCATGGCCGTCCATAAGCTCCACAGTGTCAACTCCAACGCCTTGCGCAGTTCGTCGCACAACCACCGTGCTACCCTTACGGACATGTAGTACTGCCTCCGAAAAGCTATTCGGTGCATCACAATGATGTTGGTAGAGCCTTTTTTTAATTTGCAAGCAGGGTGCATAAAATGCGTGGGACAATAACAGAAGGTTTTGTAGGGTTATGTAGCTAGCCAACGGGGCATCTGGCTCGCCCTTGCAGGAAACTGAGAAATCAATGAGGCTAATGGTGAGACCGATTTTCCTTTTTTTACTGCAATATATTGTTTGTATCGGGTTTGGACGTCAATTCATTTTCTCTACACTTCCATTGCCCTGTTCCATTTTACAATCTATTATGGCTACCACAGAGCCAGGTGTATTACTCGATAAACGCATATTGGATTTATGTCAGTTTGAATGTATAAAGAAGACAAGCAGTTTGTCTTTGAAAGTGCTTTTTTTTTTTATAACAATGCCGTAACGTGAAAAATAAACATGTTTGAAAACACAAGTTGCAATACTTTCTTTAAAGTGAAATTTAGCATGGACTACTAAACACCGTATAAATTCTTTGTCCTTATCCAGGATATATCATAGACATTATTTCACACTTCACTTGATTCAGCACACTGCCATTTCGTTTGTGTTTTGTCACACATGGAAGCATGACAGGTTCCATAGTAGAGGCATGTTGAGATCAATGATATAAGAAAACAAGCAAACAAAAAAAAAACAGGGGCACAGACGAAGGAAACAGGACAAGACGCACTCTCAACTGAAGTTTATTGAAAAGTCAACTTCAGTTGAGAGTGTGCCTTGTCCTGTTTCCCTTCGTCTGCGTCCCTGTGTTTTTTTCGGCGCTTTTTTGTTTGAAATGAATCAAGTGTTCCAAATCTTCACTTTATTGCGATATAAAAAAAATGGCAAACCCGGAGGCTAGTTTCAGGCGGGTGGCAAGTTGTGGCTAGAGTGCAGACCTCTTGGTTTCAATTAAAGAAAAGAAAACTACAAGTATGAAATTCCGATGGCACAAGCCACTTGACACCTTTGATGAAAAGGTACACACTACATATTGCTGTCCTACAAACATGAGGAATGGCTAGTTTTAGCATATATCAGTCATACCTGTTGCCAAGAGCATATTACTAACTTTCTTTACTGGTTATAGTGCCTCCAATAAACAAACGCAGAAGGCACAGTCCTTCTGCGTTTGCAAGCAGAAAGCACAGTCACGATGGTCGCGGCGGGCTACCGCCCGGGTGCCGCTGACCCTCGTGACGCGAATGCCTCCGCCCCCTGTTTGCCTGCGAGTAAAGGAAGTAATTCAATAGCTTGGTCCACACTATGAGTAGACTACGCAAATTACCTCGCCTGTTTCGCCAGCTCCGCAGCCCGCGCCCGCGCCTTCAACACCCGCACGGTTCAGTAGCGTTTCCAACCATCCGGCTCCTTCCTCTGAGGCCCGAGGAAGTTGAGCCGGGAGGTTAGCTCGTTCCAGAGACGAATTTTGTCGTCTCTGGACAGCGCCGGGCTCAGCTCAGTTGCGCGCGCCGCGTACCAGAGAGGCCACATTCTCCTGCTTCTTGAGCAGTCATCAGCGACAGTGATTTGAACTAGGCGCTCATCCGCGTCCCGCATGTTGTTCTAACCTTTTATGCGAGTTTACTCCATCTAATATTTTCTGGAACCGCTACAAAATCAGTTGTTTATTTCAATAGAACACGTGTATTTTTTTAGTTTGACAAGTTTCTTTAAAATAGAGCAGATGTGAAGGTCACCGCTGCGAGGGATTGGCTGCCATTGCTTCACTAAAAGCAGGAAATGCTCCTCCGGTTGCCAGAGAAACGGACGCTTGCGTAGGGACTAGGTTCCAGATAGGTACGACCGGGAAAGCGTAGGTACGGCAGGGGGACAGCGTAGCTACTTCCGCTCTTCTGGGGTTGGCTCTTGACACCTCTCAAGTGAGTGACAGACGCCAATCTTGCTATGTCGTCACGGCGTCAAAGAGGGCGGTTTCGCGGTGCGCGCCGTTGCTCGGTTACGCCACTCCTGCCGCTACGTCACTTCTGTTTCTAGTTTCTCGAAAGTCCAACATAGGTCCCCTGACTTCTTTATCACAAAGAAAAATGAGCGATGCTATATGTACTACGTAGTGCAGCTCCACCGGAAGTTGCTATATGTACGACAGCATGCCGCTCGGGCCACCCTTTTCGAACTGCGCGTGTATCACTGGGGAGCTCGTTAACACAGCCCCCCGCCTGCGTTCACGCCGCTTCGTGGCGACAGTATTCGGCTGCTAATTACAAAACTTAACCAGTACACGCCGCTTCGCGGCGTCCAGCCGGCAACCCAAGCCCCGCTGTCCCCGATCGGCCGATCGCACCTCCGGAAAGGGAGTCCCACACCATTTAGTTCTGCTGCGAAGTTTCGTCGACAACATTCGTTCATCGCAAAAAAGAAATGTCGTAAATATCGCCAAATGCCTCGACAAAACAAAATGTTCGAGAAAAGAAAAAAAAAAAAGTACGCCCACCGCGGATCGAACCCGCGTCCACTAGTGTATGAAGCGGACACCTTAACCCGCCGCTTAGAAAACTCGTTGTAACCATTCGTTTTATACGAGAATAGCGGAGTACATATAGCAACTTCCGGTGGAGCTGCACTACGTAGTACATATAACATTGCTCAAGAAAAATATCTTTCAAAGTACTCACGAGTCACAATGCCGCTGGGTATATTCCTGATGTACGGTAGTTCAGCTAATAAAACCGAGCAAGTGCACCTCACGGACACATACACAGTCTCAGTAAGCACGTTTAGCGAAAACCACGAACTCGCAAGCAGCACTCGCCGCCGCTGCGAAATCCTGAGCACAGTCACGGTTTCGTCCATGATGACGTCGCGCCGGCGTCTTCGGCGTATTTTTCGCTCGCTGGATGCTTCTGAGGTCGAACGGACGAAGAGGCGCAAGGAACAAGTCCGGACAGCGGCCGTCATCCACCGTCTCAGGACCCACTTTTCCATAATCCCGGTGCGCAGGTACAACATGCGGTGGGACGCTGACTCCGCCTGCCAGGCTTTGCATTGAGTAAGCCGACACCGGCCACCATCTCCTTGAATGAGCGCAACACTATGGCGCTCGAGCGGTGCTGAAGGCGGCCAACGCCGAACTGGAGTTCACCTGCGTAACCAAGGAAGAAACTGCACGGATCAAAACAGATCAAGGGGCGAGCTCTCAAAGCCATGCTCACCTTTCTGGAGGAAGCACGTCCGTTCCAGATATCCCCAGCGGTAAGAAGCAAACCGCCCACGAGTAGAAAAAAAAAATGGCTATAGCGGCATCCTGGCTTCCTCACACCACCCTCTCCCCCAGGCACCAGGCACTGCAGCCCTGCACCCTCTTCCCATCGCCGGGCGGGGAGAGGCGCTGTTTGGCTTGTTTTTAGATGCGGAGCATCTCTTGCTCGGGTCTATGCAAGCTGCGCGCGTTCCCCATCACGTGACCGGGGCGGGGTCTGAGCGTGTTTTCCCGGAGGAAGGAAAGGAGGAAAGTTTTCGGCGCGCGGGTCGCAGCGCCAGGCCAGGCCTTTCTAGTGGGTGAGCTTTCCCCGCAACTCCGCGGCCGTCTTTTTTTTTTTTATAGCATTTCCCTACCGCTCGCGTCCGTTAGGAAACCTGCAAGCGCTGTTAGGGCATTTTGCGCCGCCTTACCGTGCGGTCTGATTAGACTTTCAAAGTTACTCGTGATACATCAGTTCACCGCTGTTGACTCCACTCGCCTCAAAACGCCGCTCGGCCAACACAACTCGGCCGGCGCCTCGTCAATTCTCCACATGGGGCGGTCGCCCTCAGTGGCCTCCTTGGCGACCGAACAGCCGGCAGTGACAGACAGGTCCAGGAGCCCACTCGTATTTGATAGAAGAGCAGTAATAAACATAGGACCGTACACACATACGATCGGCATTCTCCAAATACTGTAAACGACTAAATTTTCGCGAGGACCTAATTTTCGTGAATTTTGCGAATCGCTTACATTTCGCGAAAAATACGTCCCGCGAACAATTCGGGCAATATGTGAACGCTACGGAAGCCACACTCAATTCGCGAAAATTAGAACCCGCGAATAATTTCAAGTTCTCAGCTTCGGCCCGATTCGTGAAAACTTGAGCCCGCGAAATTAAGTCGTTTACAGTACTTATTTTTTTTCCCGTCGCGTACAATAAGCAGCTATGTTCTAATTCTCCGAAATGTGTTTTTTCCACCTAAGCCGTTGCCCACAGACATCTCAAGAAGCCTGAAGGTTTTCCCGACCCCATTAGAAAAGTTCTTGACAGGCTTTCAGACATTTCAAGGCATTGTAAAGGGCACTTCAGACATTTCAGGAGAGCCTCTGACGGGGCTAGCGAACCCACCAGGAAATATTGGTGCCCCCTTCAAACATCTCAGAAATTCCCGAAGTCCCCTTCACACCCTTTAAAAAAATCCTGAAGTCCCATCAGAGCGATTTTCAATAGGGTGTGCAGGGTCGCTGGAAAAGGGGACCAGCAAGGCAATGAAGTCCAAACTACCAGTGATGACCATGGAACCAACAGAAGTGAACAGCGCCAAGTTAGAAGAGACGCAAATAACGACGACACGCTTAAAAAATTAAAGCCGTTTACAACTCCCTCTAACGCCGAATTAGAGGGCAGCTCTTGAAGAGGAGGAGGGAAGGGTACTGAGGGGAGGTTATATCCTTCTCCCTCCTCCTCTGCATGGCCAAAGGTCATGTAAGGGGAGGGGGATCACGTGACCTCGTGGGCTGACGTGACCTCAGGTCGGGGTCACGTGACCTCAGGGGGGTCACGTGCCTTCGGGGAGGGGTCACGTGACCTCAGAGATTGTCACGTGACCTCAGGTGGGTCACGTGACCTCGAGTGGGTCACGTGACCTCTAGGGGGTCACTTGACTAGGGTCACTTGACCAGGGTGCGGTCCAGGAGACAGCCGCAAACTATCAAAATTGTAGTGTCGCCTTTCTGATGGAGCGATTTTCCTGCTCGACTTCCTCGACCAAGGCGATAGCATTTTGTGGTTTATGATTTTTCCTTGTGTGCGCGAGGGTTTCTGTGTCTGAACTCGTAAGAATATAAAGTCGCAATCGTATGTCTGTCAACCTGTCTGATTAATCACTCTTCAAAATATCCCGTTCACTACAAAGAGCTTTAGAATATCGCACGCGAGCGCTTTGAGTAACCTAAAAATAGCGTTGCAATATAAAACCTAAGAAGACACAAATTTTTGCTTAGTCAAAGTGCCTGCCTACGTTATTCTAAGGCTTTCATCATTGTGCAGAGCGCGACTGTTAGCGCAAACAAGCGATTGTTGGTTTTCGCTGTTTGTCTCAAAGAATCAAAAGACTGCCATAAATATTATCAGTGTCTTTGCAAGTGCTCATCAGGGCCACTAACCTAAGCGGTAAAATTGGTATCTTCTAATACCATTTCGAAGTAAAAATTGAAAAATCGTCAACATCGTGTTCGTAGTAACATTGTCGCCTAGTGTACAAAGTCCGTTTCGTAGTTACACATTTTGGAAACCATCTTGAAAGAAACATTTAAAGTGGATCAAGTAGAAACATATTTCGTCGAAGCTGGTCTGAAAGTGTTGCATATTTCAAGAGTACGTTGACAAGCTGAAATATTTCACAGCAAAACTAAATAGCTCGCCTGCACCTCTGCATTATTGCATTAACATCATTTCGGGACATATCCTTACGCAGAGAAAGGTGCGCAAACCAGGGTTAGAACGATAGGGACTTTTCGCGAAGAGGTTGAGGTGAACGGAGCTTTATATTAATGGGTTCAAACAGGACGGACTCAAACGTAAAGGATGTTGTGGGTACGGGTTCAAATTAAAAGGTCGTTTCGGGAACGGGTCGAAACGGGAAGGTTTTTGGGGGAATGGGTCGAAACGGGACGGGTTCAAACGGGAAGGTCGTTTCGGGAATGGGTCAAAACGAGATGGGTTGTTTCGGGCTACACTAGGGTGACCATCCGTCCCGCGACTCGCGGGTCTGTCCCACTTTGAGGGCTCGTGTCCCGCGTCCCACGAGAAATTCCCAAATCTTCAAAATGTCCCGCATTTCACACTGTCGTAAAATTCACTTTGCAACTCATGGTGCTGCCAAACAACGGGGCACGGGGAAGCACGAAGGTCACTGATAATCCTGTGAATCACAGTGGTACGTAATTTTCTATCCAAGCATTTTCAGGAAGCGACCGTCGTTCTTGCAGGAGAACCAACGCGCATGCGCCTTTGTGCCTTTCCTCTCTGTGGCAAAATATTGTAAGAGAAAATTGCTCGCCAAAAGGTTAAATATAAATTATTGTAATTATTTTCATATCGCTTTGTCAATGCAAAAAAGTTGCTGTGGAATATTTTTCTTATTAGTGAAGACAGTTACACAAGGCAAAACAAAAAAAAAGATCATAACGTTAAAAATTTGTGAAGGACCATGTTGATAAAAATAAGCGTTGACAGGAAACAATAACCCGAAAAAGACTTACTGTTTCTTAATTTCATCTGGTGCATTGAGTGTTGCTGCAGTTTATTTTTATGCTTTCAACTTCAACGCATTTAATAATATATTTGGCATAATAAAATATATCACTGCGAGTGAAAATTATTTTAGCTTGATTGCAGCAATACAGTTTGCAGGTGTATAAACAGCACAGAATATTAAACGTTTCAACAAAGCCTCGGCTCGTGGTGTGCGTGCTCACAAATTTCTTCTACACCCCCCCTGCACCACGTGTCCCACATTTCGCTAGCAGGAAGGTGGTCACCCTAGGCTACACCCATCCATGTAGTTCTAAAATTAACCGCTTGGGGCAGCACGGTCAGATCTCCTCCCCAATAGCTAAAGCGACCACTTTCTTGTTGTCCCAGAAATGTTTTGTAACATGTATCAGTGATATTGCCAGGCGTGTTGCCGAGCGGGCGCGTGGCCGAATGGTTGCCGCGCTTAGCTCTCGCGCGAAGGCTCCTGGTTTGAAGCGCGAAGCACATGTACGACGAAACCGTCCGATAGGACGTCCGATCAGGCAATACGACGGCCGGAGGCGAGGGTTTTCAACGCTCTCCGGTGCTACGAAAACCCTCACCCCGAAGGTAATTCCGGCAGCACGCACGTCGGATCGGACGGTTTTGTCGTACATGTGTTTCGCGCTTAATACCAGGGAGCGGACTCCTTTTTTATTTATTCTTTCAACTTAACATTCTCGTAAGTTCGAGAACCTTGTGGTCTGATCGAGGTTTCAATGTTCTACGCGCCGAACGTTCTACGCCGAATGTTCCGGAAACCCACGCGGGCACAAAAGGTGCTCCGAGTGGCGGTCCGGAGTCAGTCTCGCCCCAGCGCTCGATCCTGCAGTTTCGCCAACATAATGCCTGCGACGCTAGCCTTTCTCTATTTTGTTTTGGGCACAAGTTAGCCCCATTAAACGTTTAGTTTCTTCAGTTATTTGCCGCCTCATCATTTGCCATTCGTGACAATGCCCTGCTCTTTATAGTTGGATTGCATAAAATAGCCCTATGATACTTTCTTTTCTGACGTCGATACAAATTACGCAATGCGGCAGTATATTCAAAAGTAATTGAATTACATTTCAAAGCATTTGTAATCTACTCAAGATACTTTACAGTGAAAGTAACTTGAGTAGTATTTGAAATACTTTATGAAGCAGGTATTTAGTAACTTAACTTAAATACTTTTATCGAGTATTTTTGTCCAACACTCGTCTTATTGGGTGGTTGTAGTCAAACCGGAGGGAACGTCCTGTGTGAGTGGGCTTCCTGTATACAGTAAATTCAAGGTCTCCATCTTGCTTCTTCATAAGAAAAACCAGAAACGCTAAAGTATTTCCCTTCTTATGTGTTTCACTGTAAATTGCATGGCCGGCTCGATGGTGTTTAGATCCGCTAGAAGGTTGCCTACTTTTGAGGTTTTTTTTATAGTACATAATATATCGTCGACGTAGCGCAAGAACACTTTGGGGCTTGTAGCGAATGACTGGAGCACCCTTTATTCAATGGCCTCCATTGTCAAATTTGTTGTTATGGACCCAAATCGACGCACCTATGGCGGTTCCGCTGGTCTTGGTAAAAAAATCTCCTTCGAAGCTGAAGTCCGAGTGATACTAAGGCAAAACTAAAGGAGTCGGCCCAGTTCATCGACGCTCAAGCTGGTCCTTTAATTCGGGTCTTTCTCTTTGTCGAGGTCGTCTTGCTTGTAAGGGATACAAGTGATTTCTCTACTGGTAGCGGATTAAGGCACAACGTTGGTTCTTAGCACAATTCAGGAGGCTAGGGATCCTATAGCTCCTATATCAAACCTAGAAATTAAAATGATATATTCCCACAGTTAAAAGTATCTGCACCCCGGCACGTTTTTAAGGCTGCCATTTTCTCCAACAGTCATATATTTTTCCTTTCTTTCCTCTTCTTTCTATTCCCACAGGCAACAGTTACACAAACGGAACACTCTCTCTATTTAAAATACTCGAATGCTCCTATTATTGATCTAAAAAGGCAACTGTACCTTTTAAAATTAAGTCATAAAATAGGCCAGGCAAAAAAAAACGGCAGAAGAGGAAGGCGTCTTGTTCACCTTCCGTTTTTTTCGTTGTCTATTGATAGCGCTTTTAATTTTATAAGTCATAAAACAACTCGCCCGCTTCGGCACTTTAGCAAATATACCGTAGTAGTAATCTTTCACTGTCGTCACATTCCGCGTTTAATTCGATTCGTGTTTTTTTCTTTGTTTCAACCTTTTTGCACTATTTTACGATTATGTAAACACCTACATAAATTCGCGAACGCGCTTTATGGAACATTAAGGAGCAAAGAAATGCAAGTTTATATGCTGGCAATTTCTGCCAGGAAATCAAAATTTATAGAATGCGAAATATTTTACTTCCCTCCGTAATACTGTAGCAGAATAGACCCTTAAAAAAATTAGAATCGCATCAAGCAACACTGACCTTAGTTATTTTGCTTGGGCACGAAACGCGGGACTTGATACAAGTCCTCGCCGTTCACTGATGCAGCACTTGTTCTCGATTCGAGCTCAGCCGTGTTCTCCCCGAACTCTGACGCAACTGTCGTCTTCAATACATTCAGAAAGGGCGTTCCCGAACAACGACGAACTCGGATAATACGCGCAGGAGCTACAATATGGCGCGCATTTCAGAAAAAAATGTTGATCACTGCGCGAACATAGGATTGCGGTCATGGTACATCGGTTTTAGCGCTCGACAGACAGAAGGTACACCCGTAAGAAATGTGAGAATCCGCCGTTTTGCTATATCTGCATTCTACACAACCCCCATTATTTTTCTCTCTCTCAAAGAGTTAAGAGACTGGAACCTAAACTTTGAGTTCCAGCCCTAGTTTAGATCAAAGCGTCCTTAGTGGCAGGCAGGTGCTCCAAATAAGCCTAATGGACTGTTCCCTCTCATGTACTTACGACTGTACCAGTACCTTGCCGAGGCTTCCAGCGCCTACCGGTAGAACTAACTTTGTAATTTTGAGTTTCAATGGACGATGTTGCGAAAAAGAAACATATTTGTAACACCTGTTTCTTTTCTGCGGCAAATCGCTCGGCAGTGAGCAACATCCGTTCCCGGCAGCGCAGCTCTTCACCGAGCTATTCCAGTCGAACATTGCCTGTTGCGGCGGCCGCTGCCATGTCTGCCTCTACAAAGACCTTGTCTACTGCTGCTCGCCTCGCTCTCGTGACTGGAGGTGGAAGCGGCATCGGGAAAAGCGTTTGCCATGCTCTCGCCAGCGAGGGTGCTCACGTCATCGTGGCAGACCTCAATCTGGACGCCGCCACTGCCACTGCCTCGTCTCTGCCAGGTAGAAGCGCTGCAATATAAACAAAGTGCGATATTTTTTTAAGTTCTAGTTTTCCTAATTTAGCAGTGCTTTGAGCGTTATACCCCCCTCCCCCCCCCCCCAAAAAAAAAAAAACTAACAAAATACGTTATTCCTTATTTGCAAATAAAATAAACGAGTCACCGTTACTGGTACCAATAAAAAGTAAGGCACGTTACTTTCGCCTTAATTTTTAAATTAAGAATTAACATGTTTTACTGTTTTGGCGTTACAGGTAGGCGTAAGTGCCCTATTTCAAGAACCATTAGATTCGAGCACAAACTGAACATAATTACTTTACCTTTTTTTTCAATTTCATCTACAGGCTTTTAAGGAAAAACGCAAAGAAGAACTAAAATATTTACATGACTTGGCGCCTAAAACGCGAAACCAATTGACGTGTAATTTTGTTTTTGTCTTGGGGAAAAAAAGTAACGAGTAACGTTACTCCGTTACTCGTCACTCGGATAAGTAACGTATGTACATTACCCGTTGCTGTTTTGAAAATGTAACGAGTACGTTACACGTTACCGAAACGTTTTAATATAGTTATCAAAAGTTAGCCAACTGAAACTCGCGGCCAGTCGAAATACGGTTTCACTCTGCGTCACTAACCATCTCTTAATCCTATTCTATTGTTGGAACGTTTTAAAAAAGGCTAGTAAATTGTTAAGCCATATTTTTCGTTAAAACACCTGCCATTCACAATGCCTAACCGGCAAAACGAAATTAAAAACAAAGATTATAATACGCCTAAGATCACGACAAAAGTGAACGATAAGGAAGTTTGATTAGACACTTTTACCGTGCGTTTTTTACACCACTGCTTCTCACTTTAGAACAAAGGCAGCCTTGTTCTGAAACAAACAAAACACTTTCTAAAAGGTGAAAAAAACTATTAATTACAAGAAAAGGAATGATGGCATATATATCTTAGCATCCTCGAATGGTAAAACACGTAAAGAACTCTTGCGACTCGTTGAATTGTGGTCTTACGAGTACTAAGTGGCCACATCCTCTACTTTGCACCGACAATTTTTTTTTTTTTTTAACGAGTGTCTTTATTGCTTTGTTCCTTGTAAGCCTTCTTTACACTTCCCAGACAGCCAGCAACATCATGCGTTTAATGTGGACGTCGGGTGTTCCGCATCGGTGAATTCGCTCTTCCAAGACATCCAGAAGACCTGTGCCCGCCCGCCAAACATTGTCGTGAACTGTGCTGGAATAGCCATCCCAGCAACAGCCGTCGTCGACACCACCGAGGAGGACTTCGATAAGATCATTCGAGTCAACCTGAAGGTTTTTACCATTTGTAACCCCTCCACACTGATGTGCCCTCTAAATTGAGCGTTGAAATTAAATTGCAGTAGAGATCTCCCAACGTTAGTTCTGGTAGCAACAATTTGCACGCTAAATTTAGTGCAGAAACTGAAATGGTATTAAGTCCCGGAATGTCAATTTTCCCGTTAAGTTTTGTATAGAGACTCAAATTCTGTTTAAGTCACGTGACGTCAGCTCACACGACAATCATTTTCTCGATTAATTAATCGGGAAAACTGAAAGGGTGCTTAGTTCAAGCGACGTCAACTTCCCCGATAAATTTGGCGTGGAGACTAAATTGGTGTACAGAGCCAATACCATTTTTTTCTTGAAATCATGAAATGAACTTTAGAGGTACTACAATCCCAAATTCGAATCCTCTATTCCATGCATTTATTAAGTAAATTGAAGTCAGGTGATATGAAGCTACATGAGATTGATTTCCTCACTATATTGAGGGGTAAATGCACGTATCAATGGACAAAACCTTGAGATTGATGTTCCTCTAAAAATCATTTCATGCGTTAATAAAAATATCTATATGGGCCTTAGGGCTGTGGGGAAAAATATCAAATGATTCAATAAGCAAATGAGACTGCGGACTCTTTCTCCCTGGTCACATGGCTTTTTTTAGATACGGTCGTTTTCACAGCTTCAGCCCTTCGCTAGAATTAATATAGTGTTCTCCTTGATTGGCGGTGTCAGTGCTCTGCAGGTGAGTGAAGTCACAGATATTATCTCCTAGAATTAAGTCAACCTCGGTTAATCTTAAAGTGAAACGGAGTATGCATCGAGCGTTTGGGATAGCTTTACGCGTGGACTTTAGGTGCGAATATTGACAAGCAAAAGAGATAGGGAAATTTAGAAAGATAATATCAGAAACCTTATTTGTAGGGGTGTGCGAATATTAATATTTTCGAATACGTATCGAATACGAATAGTTAGCTTCGAATATCGAATCAAATATTGAATAGTCGAAGGCAGATACATTTATTTACGCCATTTTTTATTTTCACATGTCAAAACTGCAGTTAATTTTTCTCTTAATTTTTTTTTTTATTTTTGAACTGCAGAACTGCAGTTGATTTTTCTGCATGACAACTTGTAATCTTCCCTAGAACTAGAATTTTTGTTTTTGTGTTTTTATTCTCCTTGACACCAGTGAGGCACTGGTGTTAACGAGGGTAAAAAATTAAAGCCGTTTACAACTCCCTGTAACGCCGAATCAGAGCGCAGCTCTTGAGTTGGGGGAGGGGATGGTACGGAGAAGAGGCTATGCCCCTCCTCCTCTCCTGCTCGCCTCCCATTTAGCAGGGAAATGTTTCCGCTAAATTTAGCGCAGAAATTTTTTTGCTAGATTTAGTGGGGAAGTTTTTCCGCCAGATTTAGCGGGGAAACTTTTCCGCTAGATTTAGCGGAAAAATTTTCCCGCTAAATTTAGCGGGCGAATTTTCCCGTAAATTTAGCGGGGAGATTTTCCCGCTAAATTAAGCGGGGAAGTTTTTCCGCTAGATTTAGTGGGGAAATTTTCCCGCTAGATTTAGTGGGAAAATTTTTCCGCTAGATTTAGCGCGGAAGTTTTTCCGCTAGATTTGGCGGGGAAACTTTTCTGCTAGATTTAGCGGGGAAATTTTTTTTGCTAGATTTAGCGGGGAAATTTACCCATAATGCACTGCGCGGTTACGCCGACGCCGCTCAAGCCGGAAACGGGCGCGTAAGAGCTGCGCTCTAAAAAGTGAAAGACGTTTACAACTCCCTGGAACGCCGAGTTAAGGCCCGTTCACACTCTTGCGACCGAGTATGACCGAGAGAGACCAGACCGGTTTTAAGCCACTTGCGACTTCTTAGGACCGGGTGCGCTGTGGCGGAGCTGGTCCTAAGAAGTCGCAAGAGGATTAAAAACCGGTTTGGTCTCTCTCGGTCTTCCTCGGTCGCAAGAGTGTGAACGGGCCTTTAGAGCGCAGCTCCTGAGGAGGAGGAGGGAAGGGTACTGAGGGGGGGGGGGGGAGGGTCATGTGACCTCGGGGAGGGGGGGTTACGTGATCTAGGGAAAGGTGGGGGTCAGATTACCTCTGAGGGAGGGGGGTCACGTGACCCCCCCCCCCTCCCCGAGGTCACCGAAGGTACCCGAGGTCAGGGTGGCCAGTTCCGCTTATTATAAGCGGATTTGGGCTTCATTTTTCACCGAGTCGCTTGTAGATTTTTCCAGTCGCTTGTCGCGTTTTTGGGGCTTATTCGCGTTTTTCCCGTAAATATTGTTATTTTATTGCTCGTCATGCTCATTGACAGCGCGTTTGTCGTCAAAAACGCGAAAAACAGTATGACCGTTTGGCGCCGCGGTTAGGTGGCGCAAGCTACCGTCTGTCACAAAGTACAAAACAATTACTATCCATTCACAAATGTTTTGGCGCCTTGCCCATCTTGCCAGTCGGCAGTCGCGGTCGTCGTGTCTAGTTGCCACAATGCCATTGTATTTTGCTCAAAATGGCTTCGAAGTGGTCAAAGCAGCGTGCAAGTGCAAGATCCGCGCTCATCATGCCGACCTCGTTCAGCACATGGCGACAGAAAAACCCGTAAGGAACTCTCGGCCACTTTCCAGTGCACGTTTGACTACCATGGGCTTCACCAAGTCGTCGCCTCAAAGAACAATACCAGAACTGGAGCTCAAGCTGGCATGCTACCCAGCGTGTCATGCAACTATGCGGTGGATAGTGGCATGGCACGCTGACTTCGTATTCGAGCGAGTTCGCCTTCGTATTTGAGCCAGTTCTCTTCCTCATTTTATTATTAACAAACTATTTTCAAGAATGTGGACATTTATTGAACTTCCGCTTGTTTTGGGCTTCTTCACGAAGGTCACGCCGCTTTTTTTGGGCTTGTTTGGGGACGACTATTTGCTTATTCGCTCGGCCGCATCTGGCCACCCTGCCCAAGGTCCTCCCGAAGTCCTCCCGAAGTCCTCGGGGGAAGGGGGGGGGGGGGGAGGGTCGCGGTTACGCCGACGCCGACGGTGACGCCGACGCCGACGCCGCTCAAGCCGGAAACGGGCGCCTAAGAGCTGCGCTCTAAAGCACGAGAACGAAATTTTTAGTTGTAGGGAAGATCACAAGTTGTCATGCAAAAAAATCAACTGCTGCACATGGTCAGGTAGGAGGCGCTCCATTCGAGCGGAAACTACGCCTCCAGCCACAAAAAAAATAATATCTCACTCGGCACTGAAGTAGCAGGAATCCAGGTATATGATGCAAAGCTTCGCCAGACTCGGATATCTTAAGCACCGGACAGTTCACCACCACTCACACGGATCACTTTCTCTTTTTAGCAGTTCCTCCTCCGCATACGCTACAACTTCCCATTCTGAAGCTGAACCCACTTTGCTTTCCATTCCACTTTTGGCAAAGTGGTCAAATACTTGCCAAGCATTGCTGACGGCGTTGAGCCTTGCTCTTTTGACTGTGTTGCAGCTTCCAGCTGGGTTTCTTCTGTAGAATGACATGAGGCTAGCTCTTGCAGCACCAGAGCTTTTAGCCATAATAATTTTTCCTTTTCAGCTTTACAAATAGTGGACTTGAAGCGTGTGTCCACAGACATAGCAAGGCATGCTTGCTTGTCCTCCTTATACAAAGTGAACCTTGCCTTGATGAATCTTATCAGTTCTGCGGGAAATTCTGCTGCCCTAGCACAGTTACCTAGACAGTGGGGCATACCAAAAATCATAGGAACTTGGGAGGACAAAGACGGATACTTCTCAGCACTGGCAATAAGAGCGGTATCAAACAATGGCTTCAATGCTTGTACATATTCAGAAGCATCTTTTCACTCTGATGAACCAAGTTCATCGACGTCACAGTCCGACGTAGCACGCTCCACAGTGACTGCTTCTTTGAGTTCCAGAAGGCGAGACAGCATTAGGTATACTAGCTATCCCATCTCGGCTCCACGTCTTGCACCAGACGTAATGTGTCCTTTCTCATTTTATTTTGGCACTCCTCAAGCCTTTTCTGAGCTGATGAACTGTGCTTGTCATGTCCCACAATATGCCTCACTTTCTTCCACAGGCGATCAATGGCCGGCGAACGGGATCTCGCGTCATTAATCGCCAGTTGAAGCTTATGCGCGAAGCACGCTCTTTCAGTCCACGGAAGTCTCCTTACAGTAGGACGTATGTTGCGCCCGTTATACGTTACGATGAACTTCGTACATTCATCGGGTATCTCCCAGTCATGGCACATTTCGTCCAGCATTGTTGCAACGTTCACAGAACTGTGACTGCCAGCCATGTGTCGAGTGTTCAATGTGACCCCCTTCATCATTAATTTTGGAGTGAGAAGATGGCAGGTGAACCTCACGTAACTTTCATTAGCGCGCGATTCCCACATGTCGCTTGTGAAGGCAACAGTGGTAGTGCCGCTTTCAAAGGCACTGTTGAGCTCTGCTTTCACCTCTTTTGGGTGTCGTCATACATCCGTGGCACAAGAAGGCGCGAAAGTGTAGAGTGGGATGGTAGGCGATAGTTTGGAACGGCTTCTGTCAGAAGTTCTTTGAAGCCGCGGTCTTCCACAATGCTGTAAGGCTGTAAACCGAGCGCCACCATGGCGGCCACCTGGATATTTAGCACTCGCACCCTCTTTTCTGGCAGGGGCTTCGTGCGGCGCACGAAAGTCCGTCAGCGTTGGTTGATCTTTTCTTGGCGTAGCTGCTGTAATCCCACGATACTCTTTCAACAACGCAGGATGTACTTTGAGATGGTTGACAAGAGGCGTTGTCGTACCTGTGGGCGCTTTAAGCGTTGACTCGCATGCCGTACATTGCGCCATCGATGCCGTCACCCTCGCAAAATATTATCAAATAGCGCTCCTCTCTCTTCGTTTTGGTGCCGTTTCCCGTTCGTTTCTCCGCCTCGCAGACGGTTCCCCTCAAACACCTCCATCCGCCATAACAAGGGTGGGCGAACGCGAAAGTGAGCAGTTTAAAACGTCAGGAGTCACAAGGGCACAGAAACTCGCAGATTACCGCTAGCGACACCGACGCCACCAGTTTAGCTATCTCTCTGTCAATGGGCCTTACTCACCGAAACCAAAGCCGAAATCAAAACTTACGCTTGCGAATACGTTCTCGAATATTTGAATAATTTCGAATATTCGTGTCACGATGAATATTAAAAAAATACCAAAGACTGAGTTTACGAACCGACTACGAATATTAGATTTATAATCTTCGATTCGTATTCGAAATTTCGAATATTCGCCCACCCCTACTTAATAGCCTTTCTGCTGCGTGCAATAGACCATTTGCTGAATTCCCAAGCGCCTTCGCCCATACTCAAAAAGCTCCCGAGTGATCGATAATTTCGACCAACACCATGGTTGCAAAGTTTCTGAGCGTAGTTCGGAGTCACCCCAAGCACCTGTCATATCACTTTTAACTTTTCTCGCCAATTTCAACATTTGTTATGCTCCACATGCGATCCACCTTTCAACCGGGCTGAGCTGCAGAAATATTTTACAATATTATCATTCTCGTGATTGTTGTTTTAGCAGGAATTGCTTAAAAATCCGAGAATCGACAACAGCAAACACCAGGATTTCGCTCAAAGTCAGAGGGCCTGTTTATAGAATTTTTATCGTCTCTAACTTAATATCAGCTTCTTTGAATTTGTAAGAGAATGATAATAATGTAAAAGATTTCTGCTGCTCAGCCAGGCTGCACGGGTGACACCATGCACAGTATCGAAAACGCTGACATTGACAATACATTTTAAAAGTGATTTAGCAGGTACTTGGACACTATACGATTCTTGTTTAGGCTGACTCCGAATTACACCCAAAACACTGTAACCGTGAAAGTGGGTCGAATTACCGGTCGCTAGGTAGCTGAAGGAACGCCGTTCCCTATTATCCTTAGAGTGCGGGCCCGAGCTCTTGGGCGATTTAGTTTTTAGTCTATTGGGGTGTTTGTGTATATTGGTCGTTACGTTCCGACGAAAATCCCCATATCAGCATGTAAAATAAACACTGCATGTGCAATATTTTCTGTTCAGTATTGGGTGCAGTTATGAGAGTGCGAAAACAATCTGCTTTAAACTTGTTTTTATCTAGTCAGAGATATTTCCTAAGAAGCTTTCTTTTTTTTATTTTGCTTCGTTAAACTTCATTCAACAAACCAATCTCGTCAGGGTGGCTCTGGGCCCTCTGCTTTACGCCTCCAACTCTGAGGCTGTTTTTGGTTGCAGTGTTTTCTTAGTTATTACCCTTTTCATAGCTTTAGGCTTCCACCTCTCGTGTGTTTAAATTGGGGCAAGTTTCGCTAAACAAATTTTTCTTCGCCAGAGGTAATCTTCTTTCATTTCTTTTTCTAACAGGGGAGGGGGGCTTCGAATGTGGGGAAAACGAGACGTTGAGATAATAAAATACGCATGAAGCAGAGAAGTGCCATACGTCTGCAAAAACGGCACTTCTAAAGAAGACGCAATTATTCCTGTTACATATTTATGAAAGTTAAGTGAGGATGGTAAGAACAAGTTGTAACCTAGAGGACTTACACGCCCAAAAAACTCGGACGAAGGAGAGACAAATACTACATGGACTGGCGCTAAATTTCAACAACGTCCATGTTTTTTGCGCTCTTAAGTTCTCTAGATCACAATGAACCAACTAGCCCAATCCAAAGTTTTAAACCAAGTTAAAACATTTTCTACTAGAGCCCGATAATCAAAACAAAAAAGTACTAAGAGGGAAGTGTGAAATATCAAAGACCACGCTTAATCGCATCTGAAGGACGAAGTGGTGTGTTTCGTCTGTTGGATGTATAATGTTCCAGAATTTCATCGCGACTTGTTTAACGGGTAATTTACTCAGGTTAAATCACACAAATGTTCTATTTTTTTAGGGGAGCTTCCTGGTGACCCAAGCGGCTGGTCGAGCCATGATTGCCGACAAAGTTACCGACGGAGCCATCGTGAACATGTCAAGCATGATGGCGAAAATAATCCACAATGGCGCGGGCGCGTACTCCCCCTCTAAGGCAGGAATCGTGTCCCTCACGAAAGTGGCAGCGAAGGAGCTGGCTTCCCGAGGCATTCGGGTCAACGTCGTTCTACCCAGTCTCATTACAACGCCATTGTCCTCCTCATGCAACACTTCAGAGTTTCTGTCCCAGGTCTCGGCCCGCATTCCCCTAGGAAGGGCCGGTCTTCCAGAGGAGGTGGCAGAAGCCGTTAAGTTTCTCTGCAGCTCCCGAAGCAGCTTTATGACTGGTTCGGCCGTTGATATTTCTGGCGGCGTGTAAAGTATAATTCAGACGGCTTCGTTGGTGATGTTCAGAGTGATCAAAACGACAGCAACGACAAAGTCACCGAGACAAGAGTGCGCTGGACACAATGCGGAAAGGAGTAAAGAAGTTGTTTCGTGACGCAGTAATGAGAACTGGTTGTCCCGGCAGTTGCGGTGTCCCGGTCGTTGCGGAAGTTGCGGTCCCTGAGGACACAACCAACGCAAATTTGTGAACCGGCCTTTATGCAAGCGTGCGGCTTGCGGGCAAGTTTAAATGTGTTTCTTTAAAATAAAAAGTCATCATCTCATTCGATCGGAAGCATACTGTACAACCTTCGACAAGCCCGAAATCTGACTCAGATATTACCTACGTTGCACAGCCCAAATATAAAGTGCTTTTGTAAATGATTGTTTGTATTTCTGTTAACGCGCAACCACACTTTAATATGCATACATATTAAAGTGTAGTTGCGCATTAACAAAAATACAAGAGAGTAGCCTCGAAATAGAGTAGCCTCGAGATGTCCTACGAAAAAGGCACATGTCCAACTTCTCGGAAAAGCACGCAGGACAACAATTTCAAGAGCTGCTGCTGAGAGGCTGGTTTATTGAGCGCAACTAGCGGAAGCACTAACCGCCTTTTTTGTTGGCCTTTCCAGGCGAGCGCGCGAAAGATAATAGACAATAAATAATATTGAATTCGGGCAACACCAATAAACGTTTTCTAGAAAAACAAAACGAGTTTGAGAACTGCACATCATCTTTCGAAACATTCAAAAACTCCTGCTTGGTGCGAGAAATTTCAATTCGGCTAAAGGATGGCTTTATTTTATTAATCGCTATCATTCTTGGCCGTATCACAGAGTTAGTGATGCGCGACGTTTTATGTTAGCGACGTTTCATGTGGCAGGAACCGAGGTCAAGTGTCGTTAAGGCAAGGAGCTATCGGAAATTGTTTAAAGATTTCGAGGGTCGATGGCGACAGTGGCATGGGACTATAGACCGTTTTACTGAAAGACGACGAGACAGAAGAGGGAAAAGGGCTACCGGAACTTTCCCCCTTGCTGGTGCGTTAGAAAAAGTGAAAGTCCCTGATGAGAGGCTTCGGCGGCGTTGGATGTATGCATTGCCCGAACTTCGTTCTCGCTTTCTCCTCTGTTTTAAAGTTCCAAATACAATTAGAGCCGCGAGCTTGGATGGTGACAGTCCCCCGGTCATTGGGACACCATTGCGTGGTTATAGGGTGCAAGAATAACAACAAAAAAGCGTCGAATACTGTCCGAGGACCTATGTAGCTCGCACAGAATCCGGCAGGAGAGTGCGGCTCCAAAATCTCTAAGCTTCATCGCTTTCCACGTGAACCCGATCTCCGGTGGCAGTGGGTTGCGTCCGTAAACCGAAAAGGCTTTTAATCAAAACTGTCCTCTCGACTGTGCTCGGACTATTTTGTGAATGGAGCACGCACCTTACTTAACGCTGTACCGTCAATGAATATAGAGTTCGCTCGCAAGGTGCGTGCAAGCTGTCTTGTGATAATTGCTGTTTCAGCTTGTAACTTTTTGTAACGAAATTTATCTTAATTTTGATATTTTAAAGTAGTGACACTGACTCAACTTTATCATCTACAACACTACAGCACTTAGTTGAAGGATCATTTCCGCCGCCGGGTGTGGCTGTAGATTGTCGAAAGGTTAGTTCAGTCTGTTTTCCTCAATTACGATCTCCTGAGCAATACCAGAGAGATTTGAACCTATTTTGACCGTCACAACGCGACTACACTCTTCTTATTTTTAAAATTAGTACATTATGTAAATGAAAAGAAACCTTCAATTTCTGTTGCTGAAAGTTGAAACATGCTCATGCATCGATTTCGAATCGTTGAATAATTGATCAACTCGCTTTGGCCCATCTCGACTTTGCTTTTTTCAGTTCTCGACAAGACACTCTGGTCGACACCGGATCCTCAAATAAAACCGTTATAAACGCCTTCAAGCCGGAATGAGATGCCTTCGATCATTTCTCGATAAAACGTCGACAGTTTTATCGTGGGTAGTGCCATTTTGAATACTGTAGCGTCGTCTCGCGAGTATCAGGTTCCGACGCCTAGCTAAGTGGTTAAAACGTTATCGAAAGTATTATTCTGGGCGCCGCTCCCGCGTTGGGTGTGCTAGTTGGGTACTCCAAAGTGCTGGGTATCTGACTTAGGGCGCGTCTTGTGTTCTTGTTTGCCACGGATGGCGTTTTTCAACTCATTAAGAACGTTTGTTGCCCCACGTTATGGCATCCGCCAATGCGGCGACGCCGGCGACGCCACAAGTACGGCACTGAACGCGCCGGAGATAAAA
Organism: Ixodes persulcatus; assembly: GCA_013358835.2. Taxonomy (NCBI): domain Eukaryota; kingdom Metazoa; phylum Arthropoda; class Arachnida; order Ixodida; family Ixodidae; genus Ixodes; species Ixodes persulcatus. Next base: position 188,429 of record JABSTQ010010883.1, on the reverse strand, counting down.
ATCGGAGACGAGAACTCCAAATATTGTATCATTTGACAGATATGGAATTGTCCTTCGGGTTTTAGTGGTTTTGGATGCAGTACACCGATAATGTTTTTGGCGTTTCGTGTCGTCGACAACAATAAAATTTCATGTGAACAGGGATGCGCGAAATAAGAGTATATTGCAAGGAACGATTAAAGGCAACTCACTCGGGCTTGAAGGTGTTATTGCTAAAGCTGATATCGATGCATGAGCATATTTCAACTTTCAGCAACAAAAAATGAAGGTTTCTTTCCAGCTACATTATGTACTTATTTTGAAAATAAGAAGAATCTAGTCGCGTACTGACTGTCAACATAGGTTCACGGCTTTCTGGTATTGCGCAGGACATCACGATTCAGGAAAACCGATAGAACTATCTTTTCGACAATTTCCAGGCACAACCGGCGGCGGAAATGAGCCTTCAACTAAGTGTTGTAGACGTATATAATAAAATGGAGTCAGTGGCGCCACATCAAAATATCAATATTAAGATAAATTGCGATACAAAAACGTTAGAAGCTGAAACAGCAATTATCACGAGAAAACTTGCACGGACGTTGCGAGCGTACCCAATGTCCATCGACGGTTCAGCGTTGAGTGCGGTGCGTGATCCATTCACAAAACGGTCCGAGCGCAGTCGAGAGGATGGCGTTAAGGAAAAGTCTTCTCGGTTTACAGACGCAACCCACTGCCGCCAAGGGGCAGATTTGGGGAGGGGGGCGGGGGTGCGACCGTTTGCCCTAAGCTCCTTACGGTCAACTTTGGTTTAATAAAATCATCAATATACACCAGCCAAGAGTTTACTTCTTGGTAACATAGCAAATATTGGGCCAAAAAAATCGATACAACCACCGTTTCAACAGTAACGTCACGTCGCAGCGCACTCTCTCCCCCAGACCTGACTCATAAATCCGTCCATGCTGCCGCCGGAGATCGGGGTCATGTGGAAAGCAATGGAGCTTTGCAGCTGCAGTTGCCGGATTCCGTGCAAGCTACATAGGTCCTCAATATTCGGCGTTTTTTGTCGTTATTCGTGCACCCTATAACCGAGCAATGGTATCCCGATGCATGGAAGACTGTCGCCATCCAAGCCCATGGCTCTCATTAAGTTTGGGAGTTTAAAACAGAGAAGAAAGCTCGAATGAAGTTCAGGCAATGCATACACCCAACACCGGCGAAGCCTCTCATACGGGACACTTCACTCCTTCTAAAGCACCAGCGAGGGGGCAATAGAGAAAATGAGATATTCAGGGCGCTTGGACAGAAACTGATTTACAGACATTGTGAAGGATAGTGAAACAAACAGGACATAGGAAGATGTGTGTCCCCTTTTGTGTGCTCTGTTTTATAGTTAAGCAGTACCAACTGGCCCAGCCTCTTCAATATTACTTCTGAATTACAACGACCGTTTTAAAAGTGGAGGCGTAGGTAATTGGTTCTTTCCACACAATCAGGTGGCTCCACTCGATGGTAATCCTTGGAGTACATAGAAGAAAAGTCAAATTGATGCGGCAAAAGTGAACGCCACCTTACGGCAGTGAATTTCACAAAATTTAATTAATTTTATTATCTAATTTTTTTATAGTTTCAGCATTTTGTATAAACGTCACGGAAGGCGATACATCTAAAGCAGGCCTAAAAACAAAAAAAGACAGAAATAAATAAAAACATTGCAATCCAGAAAACTACTTGGCAAAAAATTGCTTAAGTAGTGCGCCGTTAAAACTTGCTAGTGATTCTGAACTTATAACACTTTTAGACAGATTGTTCCATTCGCTTATAGTGTTTGGAAAGGATGCTTTAAACAAAGATGTTCTACATAATGAATCAATGATTGTTAAATTGTGTTTGTTTCTTGTAAGCCTGGCTTTGTAAAATGCCGATTAATTGGTCAGACGCAGTCGCCAATTGCCACGAACTCTATTAAAAAAAAAAAAAAAAACTTAACACGATTTAACTATCATTGTGGCGTTAAATTATGCAATCTTGTCAAGGCACATAATTACAAATTGGAGACACAAAACTTTAGCCTTTGTACGCGCACAATAATGCTTCGTTTTTTTTTTCTTTTTGTTGCAATTTCTGGAGAACTCGGCAAGAAGTCTTGGTGTATCCCATACAACATCTGCGTATTCTAACTGAGGTTTAATAAAAGTTCCATAAGCCACCAACTTTGTCTACGCTGTGCAGTGCCAAAGGTGGAATTAAAAACACAAAGTTTCCGCAAAATTTTTGGAGCAATAAAGTTGACATGACAGTTCCGGGTGAAACCAGAAGTGATTAATTAACCCTACAGTACATGGTGTCTCAAATGTTCTAGTAAAAAACAGAGCAGACACCTTCACATATTCTCTTAGACAAGGCGCGAATGCAGGGTGTAACAAATCAGATACATACCGCGAGAAATCTAGTGCAATAAGCCACCCCTAAGTGCTGCCACGCGTCCGGGGTCTTGGTTGAAGTCGTGTTTTATTTGAGCGCCGATTTGCATTGGAACTCGGGACCTACAAGGATGTCTGATTGCTGCGTTTGTTAAGTTAGACAGATAAGAAAATATGTGAATAAAACTTGCACTTGTGTTTTTAGCTAGGCACACGTGTATTCCCAGTTTTGTGGGAAACCAAGGTTTTAATTTATCAAGCTAGCTTTGTGCCAGATACGATATATCTTTCATTTAGGGAGTGTACTTTGCTCTGTTGATTGGCCGCATAATATGCCTCGTTTCATTTTAGAACAAATTTTTTTGGAGAAGTGGCGTGTGCAGACTTCTATTTTCATACTAGAAAATATTCGGATCGGTAAAAACATATGGTTATGTTTTTAATATCATAAGTTCCAGCAGGTATATTTTTTACGCATTAGAAATATGGCGAATTTTATTATGAAAAAAAAATCAACACATTTGTTTTTCCGATAGCAGCGATGGCTTGGATGATTCAGATTTTGAATCTGATGGTAGGAAGATTCTGCCAGCTGCAGCAATAAAGAAATTTCAGATGTTGCTCCAGACGCTTTGAGCTCCAGTGCCGAGACTGGAGCAGGTGTGGAGCGGAAGAAGAAAGAATTCTTTATCCCCGCATCACAAACAAAATATCGAGAAAACACGTCCCTGCCTTCCAAAATAGGGGCAATGAAAACACCATATCAGTTTTCGTTTCGCTATGTGTTTACAGACGAACCGATAAAATTCATCTGACACTTACAGCGTACTGGTCGACGCTGGTAAGCCAACACAGGTGACTCCAGCTAATGTAGGAAAGTATCTGGGAATCTGCATGTACACGTAACTGGTGCACTTGCCAAGTGTCCGAGACAACTGGGACGCAGATGTCTGAAACAAGGATACATCTTCAATATTGTCTGCAAACAGATTCGAAAAAATAAGGCGGTTCTTCCGCTTCTGAAAACAATTAAGAAACGGGCATCTTTAAATAAAAATGTAACAGGCTTTTTAAAATCTTCAGAACCTTCAGGATAATATTTCTTTCAGTACCCAATGAAGAATTTCTCTCAATGGACAAACCATTGAGCAGAACTGAAGCCCGAAATTTCTTTAAGTAGTACATATGCCGCATAAATAGAGCTACAAGCTGTTAGTGCTTAACAGCTTGTCTGGCTATGCTCATAACGTCGAGATCTACACTGGAAAATACAACTGTCCATCCCGAAGACGACCAGTGGAGGTTACCGGAAACGTTGTTGTGATTCTCAGCAAGCAAATACCAAGGAACGTGAAGCATAAGTTTTATTTTTGACAATTATCACAGTCTACCCTAAGCAGTGGTGTAACTGGCAAAGCAGGGGATTCTTTCCTTAGGCTCTGTGAGGAGGAGTCGTTTCCAAAACTGCAAGCTCCAGGTTGACGAAAGAGCTGAAAAACACAAGAAAAGTGAACAGCAGTAGAGAATGTCGCCGGGATCGATGACGCTGGTGAGGCAGAGCTCGTCACGAAGGAAAACAAGAGTAAACTCCTCTTGGTGTTCGTGGGAGTATACCCAAAGGCACAAGTGGAGCGATACGATCGCAAGGTAAAAACCAAGGTCAATGTTGAATGCCCCAACATCCTCGGTCAATATGACCTACACATGGGTGGAGCGGACCTCCTGGGTGGAGTCGTGGGACGGTACAAGGTTCTCATGCCATCAAGGAAGTAGTACTTCAAGCTCTTCTACCACCTCATTGACCTCGCCAAGGTAAACTCGTGGCTTCTATTTAAAAGAAGAAAGGAGGTTCCGCGGCAGTTTCTCTTGCTACTTTCCGAAAAGACGTGTTGCAGTGTCTCTCACAAAAGGGAGCAGTGGTACTAAAACGGCAGACCGCCAGCAGACCTTCAACGTGAGATTGAAGCCAAGAAGACGAAACGAACTGCCACGCACGTTCCTCCTCGGGAAATTTGACTGGATAAGCTGAGCCAAAGGCCACAAAGCAAGGATTCGAGGAAGCGATCCCCAGCGCTCACTTTTGAAAAGTGCGAAGTGTGTGGCGTGGCATATTGCTTGAAAAAAAAAACACCAAGAATTCTTTTTACGCCTTTCACAAAACATAGTATTTGTAAATGCATCATGCATCATATATGATACAAACAATCGTCTAATTTCTGAAGATAAATATACAGCTGGAATTTTTTCATTGATTTTTTGGTAGTTCCTTAATGTGCTGTAGACCGGAAAAAATGTTCACCCATAAATAAAAAAATAATGCGTTTAGTGTTCAAACACCAAGATATCGAAATCAATTAACAAACACAAGTGGTTCAGCAATAATAAAGTGCGTAAAATACAGCGGGGAACTTTTTTACGTCAGACATCTCATCAGACTTCTTGCAATTCAAAGCTATATTCCATCTTAAGCACCATGAATGCATTAAAGCAACATAAAAGGCCAAAAGGCGTTGGTACCGTGATTGCATTAACATATTGCGCTTTACCTGCATGATGTTAATTGTTCAAATCAGAAGCTGCAAAGTGGTAAAAGCACAGGCATTACTGTTAGGAGTATGACTCGTCATTGGTGAAAAAGCGACTAAAGTGCAGGCGAGCTGGTGTAAGTTATACATAATGAACTCGAAGTCCTTCTGGGTGCGGTGGTGACGACCTTGTGTTTCTGTTTGTATCACACTTCCCTCTTTTTTATGTATTGTTTGCGGTTCGGTGTATTGGGATTCTGGCGTATTGTTTGTAGTTCAGTGATCAACCGTTGTGGTGGTGGGGACGTTCGGGGGAGGTGTATATAAGGCGTAGAGGCAATAAAGTTTTTAGCTGAGTTTGAGACGTTGTCTATCCCTTTTTCTTCCTACTTCACGAGTTTCCGTTTTTCAAACCACAGTCTCAGGTTTTCAATCATGATGTGTATCGTCATCGGTATTCCATCAATATTGTCAATATTCAAACATATCACATGTTGAAAAAATAAAATATTTAGGTAAGAATGTAGTCCTAAACGAAATCTGGTTGAAATGCATCAATTCCCTATTTAAAAAAATTACATCATTAATTTAACTTGCTATTGTATTCATTCTCGTGCTTTTCATGACACAGTCTTTATGCATTTGAGATTTATCAGTCCCAGGTCCTCTCTAAAGTTACATCAATTACGTGAAATGTGCTTAATATTTACAATTCGATCGTTCCATTGTTATAGTCTATGTTTTCACTTATAAGTACTAAATATACTGGGTAAATATTACATTCTAGCATGTACGATATACTATAGCAACAAGACGGAACATTTATTAAATTGGCGGGGCACCCTGTTGTAATTTGTGCCATCAGTGAGCATCCTGTTGCCAGTTTTGACTGTGCATCAAACACAATATTGAGTTCTGAATACATTAGTCATGCAATAATAATTAAACATTATTTTGATTGATCGAGGGTTGTATTTAAAAAAAAAAACAGGTTCATATATATGAACGGTGTGGTTGTAATACCCACGCACCCCAGATCACTTCTTGCAAAGCAATTTATCGACGGCTTCTAGAGGGTACCGCTTTAAAGCCTTAGGAATTTAATGATCGGATCGTCTTTTTTAAAATCTAATATTGTGATAAACTAACTTCGCTTTTTTGTGGCTTTGGCCAGATTATATTTGTGAAGAGTAATGTCTATGGGTAAGAACGATTCTCCGATGCTGCTTTTGTAACTAGATGGATAACAAGGCAGATAATTGCCAGAGCCGAAGCAAATACCCTAGACAGCCTTCGTGTTGGCATTGTGGGAGGCGGGGACATAGGGTTGAAAGATGCAACAAGAGGCCTTGTGATAAGCTCGCATTTTCTTGCCTGTGGATATCATCAGATGAAGGGCAAGGGGAACCCAACGAGCCTATATTACTTTGAGCAGTATTGGAGTCAGTATTCCAGTTGTAAATGAAACCGTAAAATGGGCAACGAAGTTCTTGGTGGAAAATATACCTGTATTCAAGGGTAGTTTCGGAAAGCAAAGCGTTACAGTGCTGCGAGACACTGGTTACAATACCGTAATTGTGAACAGGAGCTTATTCCCGCGGGGAGCTACACGGGCAGCTCACGCCCGGCATTTTCGTTAGATAGAGTTTGAAAATGTCTAGCAGAAGCAGAGATATTTGTTACAATACTTTTTTCACTGAAAAGGTCATTGCCAAATACCTCGATAACCCATTATACGAATTAGTGCTTGGTAACATCACCCAGGTGACAGAGGCACACGAGCCGGACTCCGTCTGGAATTGCGACCAACAGGTGAGCAACGAAGTGCCACCGCGAACTGAACAGGATGTGGGTCGCGAGAACAAGAAAGATAAGGTAATTGAGAAGAACGGAATTGATTCACCAGGGCACGACCCAAGCAGTCGGCGTCAATATTCGACAAGGCTAAAAGCGAACATCGCCGGCCTTCAACCGGCGGAGAAGAACAGTGACGAGAGAAAACAGCCTCCACTAAACCTGTCGCAGGTTCCAATCCTGAGAACGATAGCCGAGGAGATTTAGAAAAAAAATTGTTGTGTATGCTAAACAGCCGAAGATTACAGGAGATTTCGAGAAAGCAGAGGAATGACGCGCCCATGAAGACGTGCTACGACAACGCTGGCAAGAGTATAACGAAGCACAGATGCCGCACAAGACACGAGAGGGTGATCCGTCCCAACCTGCTTTTTCAAAGTTGCTTGTTTTACACTGGAAGAAGCATCGAGCACTTGGTGCTGTTAAGGGGATAGAGGTGAACCGTATTGGCAATGACTCATGATGGGGTCATGTGTGGCACCAAGGCGTGGAGAACACGCTGACATTGGCGACAGAAGAGTTCCTCTGGCCCGGAATCCAGACTGACATCAAGAAATATGTTCGCTTGTGCGACGTCGTCTGCCAACAGACAGTATCAAAATTCAGAGTAGGCAAAACACCTCTAAAATCAGTGCCTACACTCAAGGCACCATTCAAGAAGCTTGCGGACGACATCTTCGGAACAAACGAACCAACGGCAAAGTCCTGCAACCAATATATTTCGACGATGGTGGACATGGCCAGAACGTACCAGGACGCTCTACCCTTGAGGAACATTGGGATGGAGCAAGTGCCAGAAGCGCTGGTATATGTGTTTGCCAGATACGGAATTTTACTTGATTTCCTAAGCGATCGAGGATCCTGTTTCACCTCATATCTCTTGAAAGAGGTGAGCATACTTCTGTCTGTGAAGCGTCTATTAACCGTCCCTTACCACCCAATGGCAAATGAATTAGTGAAGAGACTTAACGGCAGCATCAAACAGATGATGAAACAAATGTGTTAAGAGAGGCTCAAGGACTGGGATATGTACCTACCGGTACTGTTGTTTGCCTATAGACAAGTTCCGCAAGCAAGCCTGAGGTTCTCACCCTTTGAGTTACTATATAGGCGAAAAGTACGTGGACGTTTGGCCATCCTCAAGGAGATTTCGTCCTTCAAATCACTCAAGGATAACCTCAAGAAAACCTAAAGGGACGTGCTCTCTGGCTTACGATGATACGTAGTACACTTAGTGTTACACAAAGTTTATACACATTCCATGTATGATATTGGTTATAATTCCGTTAAAAAAATAAGAAAAAAATATATATAGGAACAGCACCTGGGATAAAAAGAAGGCACTCGAGAGAATTATGTTCAAAAAATATTTTCCCTTAAGGAGATGGTCGTCCAAGGTCGCCAAAAAAAGTTGTGTCTGCAGATACGTTTCGGGCCTGGTAGGCTCTTCTTCAGTCCGAGAAAGAACACTTCGTTTTCCTTTTCTTTTAATCAAAGAAAAAACGGCCGCAAAGAACTAATTGGAAAAATGCTTACCGTTTAGCGGGTATCTACAAAACTAAATGCTAGCTTAAAAGTTTAATACATCCCGATAAAAAAATGAAAGCCGTTTACAACTTCCTGTAACGCCGAATTGGAGCGCAGCTCTTGAGGAGGAGGAGGAGGGAAGGGTACTCAGGGGAGGGTATACCCCTCCTCATCCTCCTCTTTCTCCTCCTCCCCTCATCCTTCAATCTCCTCCGGGGGGGGGGGTCACGTGACCTCTGGGGGGGGGGTCACGTGATCACGGGGGGGGGGGGGGGGGGGGCTCCCGCGGTGCATGTCCGAACATGCACCGCTCGGGGGGGGGGGGGGGGGGGGGCTCCCGCGGTGCATGTCCCAACATGCACCGCGCGGTTACGCCGACGGCGACGGCGATGGCGACGCCGACGCCGCTCAAGCCGGAAACGGGCGCCTAAGAGCTGCGCTCTAAAAGCCGTAAATAGTATTGAAGCAATTAAATATAATATTATTAACGTCATTATTATCACAAAGCCAGTTTTTGGGACATATGGTTGGACATAAGCCAACTATACCTGGTGTCATGTGAAGCCAATGAGAGGCCCAATGCAAAGCGTTTGCTCGTGTCACATTATACAATCAAACGAGAAAAAAAAAAGCAACAGTTCGGCACCGATTAGAAGATCTCGTTTGAATGTCCATAAAAAAGACGGCAATGACTCTTTCAAACTATTAAGGCCCATCGGTTCTGAAGTATTAAATTTATAAACAAATTCACATTCTTCAATTTTTCGATCTCTGGTGGTTCGAAAGCCACCCTGAAGTATACTAAAATTAAAGTCAGAAAGTCCGTTGTGTCCTGAGGAGTTTAAATGACGAGAAACTGGTCCGGCAACGTGTTTACGTTTGTGTCTTATATGTAGATTCATGCGTTTCCTTATGCTTCTTTTAGTTTCTCCTATGTATTGAATTAGGAATTTTTGTACATTGAATCAAATAAATAACATTTTTCGAATTACAGTCAAAGGTACCATTTATTTTTCAATTAAAGTTTTTTGCTGTGCTACGAATAGAGCTAACCCTTAGTATATCAACACATAAACTGCATTGGTTATTATTGCATCGTATGCAACCAAGAGGGACCAAGTTACGTCCGACGGAGTTTCTGGACTGTCTAAAAAAATCCAATAAATTACGTGGTCTCCTAAACGCTATACCAGGCGGTCGAGGGATAACAACAGCCTTTCAAGCAGTGTCCATGTGTAAAATATGCATGTGTCGTCTAAGATTATTGTTTATGTTTGGAAGTTTTGACTGGTAAGGTAAGATTAGTCGTAATTCATGGTTATTTCTTTTCGGTCGCTCTACTAAACACGCGTTCCGAGAGATCGCTCGACTTTTTGAAATTGAATTATGTATTAACGGTAAGGGGTATCTACGGTAAATGAAATCCTCTCCTAGTGCTCCAGCTTTTATGCCAAAATCTATATCTTCGGAACATAAACGTCGTAATCGTAGCATTTGGCTGTATGGTATACCTTTTTTGTTTTGTATTGGATGGCAGCTTCTATAATGTAGAAATTGACGTCTATTTGTAGGTTTTCGATATAAAGTGGTTTTCAAACCATTTTCAGTAAGTCTTATCTTAATATCTAGAAACTATATTTCTGTATCGGAGTACTTATACTTAAATTTAATATCTGGATTGAAATTGCTCGCAAAATTAATAATTTCAAAGAGTTTATCTTCCCCATTATTCCAAATTATACGTTTGAGGAAACGTTTAAAAAGGGAGGTTTATACGCAAAGGAGTTAAGTAGCCGCTCCTCTAAAGACATCATATATATATTTGCATAGAAGGGAGAGAAACGTAATCCCATTGCTGCGCCAAGTTTTTGTAAATAGTGATCATTCATAAATGTGAAGTTATTAAGTTCTAAAGCTAAGTGCATAAAAATATTTAAGACGCTTTTACTAACAGTGAGGTCGTTCTCGTTATCAATATTCAGAACTGCTTGGATACTTTCAACATGTGGTATATTAGTGTAAAGAGACACTGCGTTCATTGTCACCAGCAACTTACTATTTATTAGCTCTGAAATCTATTTGGATGTCATTAATTAAATTGAGAAAATGAGAGGAGCCTTTTCCACCAGCTGCAGTACTTTTCATATTTTCGTTAATGAAGTCTGAAAACTTCTCCGTATTTGTACCAATTCCAGACATAATTGGTCTACCTAAATGATTTTGCTTGTGTACTTTCATTAACATATAGAACTGTCCTGGTCTCGGATTTTCTTGAATGAGGCACCTAGAAATATTTTTTTCTACTTTAATATTATCTGCTAGGTAGTTTAATTTTTTTTATTGTCGCTCCAAACTTAAGTGTTGGATCATACTGTAGTTTTTTATAGAACTTAGTATCATTTAGATGTTTAATTGCTTCCGATATATAGTCGGATGTGTTAATTATACAGATACCTCCCCTTTTGTCAGCCTGGGCTATTATAATATATGTGTTATCAGTGAGGTGTTTTAAGCATTGTCGATCTTTATAAGTTAAATTATTTTTAAGTGGTCTTTGTTTTTTATAGGCCCATAAAACATCTTTCTGGACCGCCTCTATGCATTTTACGACATTAACATTTTGTTTATTCAACGGTGGAATCCAAAAGGATTTGTGTTTATATAGAGCCTCTTGATAAGAAGCTCCTTTGAAAAAGACCTTAGAGTGCAATTGCCGTGCAAAATCTTTTAATCTTTTGTGCAAGTCGAAATCATCAGTATTGTTGCGAGGAGTTGGGTAAAACTTTAATCCCTTCTTCAGAACTAACTCTTCGTGTTTAGAAAGTACATAGAAAGAATTATTGAATATTTCGGACTTTTCTGCACCCATATCTGTAGAATGTTCTGAGTTACATGCGTTAGCACGCTGTGTTCAATTTATTAGGCGTTAAAAAAAGTTTTCCCATTTTTCTATTAGGGGCGAGAAAAAATCCAAGAGCACATTATCTTTAAGTGCTTTACGTTGTTTAGTATTAGTTACTTCTCACTCCATTTTATGTATGTAATGCTGCAATTCTTTTAATATTATTAAGGGCAAACCAGGGGAAGTTTTTAAAATATTATCGACCCGGGACTCTAATGCACGAATGTTTTCGATTGACTACTGTATGGTAATGTCCAGTAAAGATATTCTAAAATTAAAAAATGACGCAATTCCATGTTTGTACATTTACATGGGATAACTCTTTGGTTAGAGCTGTATATGTGTTATAAAAACCCTTTGGAACCTTTTTTTTGTGTGCGTCAGTTTTGCAAAAATAAATTATGGTATTCAAATCGAATTACTTTATCAAAACAAACGCGAGGATTAAAAAAGGGTTGGAGAAAATCCCAGGTGCTGTTCCTTTGATCATGGCCTCGGGAAGTGCCCCAGCCCTCCTAGGCCAACACCACCTAGACTAGGAGAAGGCCTCCGCTTTTCTCCCCTCCTGCTCTCAGACGTCATCGCACCTAGCCCCAGAAATTTCAAAGCTTCTAACTATCTCACCTCCCGACAGATGGCGCTAGCTGCGACACCATCGTACGCGAACCCGGGAGGGAAGCCGTCGCCATTTTTGCGGGTTGCTGACAGCACGTGCGCTGCTTGTTTTTCTGTCGTCGTACTGCAGTTCCTTGTTGCAGTGCCCGTTTTCAACGAACTTATTTCGTTGACGAATGCATACTGCGACATGGGGCGGTGTTGTGTACCGAACTGTCGAGGGAACTACAAGGGTCCCAAAGTTCGCTTGTTTTCTTTTCCGAGAGACGTTAAGCGAAGAACGGAATGGCAGCGGGCTGTGCGGCGGCGCGACGTCGACGTGGGGCTGTTGAAGGACCCCAAGGTAAGCTGCATCCAGCGTGAACCTTCCGAATGGCCAATATGTCTTGTAATTATCCCAAGAAATACTAATTAGTGTTTTGTTTCTGTCACGCACAGGTTTGCGAGCGTCACTTCAAACCGGAGCATCTGCGTACAACGTCCACGTATACGGACTGCGATGGACGAACCATTGAAGCTCCCATGAAGTTGACGCGGGCAGGGTGTCGAACCGAAATGTTTTTCGTTCCGGTTTTCGTTCCGGTTCAGAGAAAACGGTTCAGCTCCGGTTCAACTCCGGAGTGAAAAAATAAAGGTTCAAACCGGTTCGAACCGGTTCGTACTCATATGCTACAAAAACAATTGACGGCAGCAAAAGATAAACTATGCATATTTTATAAACATGTTACATATAAAAAGCAAAGGCTCACATTACTGTGTGGAAGAAACGAGCTAGTGCTGGAGCACCTCGGGGCATGGGTGAAAGCGCAGTTCAATGTCAGGCAGCTGATCGAAGACGCAGGACGTCGTCAAGCATATCCGGGGAAAGACGGCATCTCTCAGACGATAAAATGAACTTCAGTGCATAAAAGGCTCTCTCCACGCTCACCTGGGTTTCAGGCATTTTCAGGGCTACTTGCGCCAATGCGTAGAGTTCTGGATTGCGTTCCCTTCTCTCCGCCCAAAACTGCAACACGTTCGCGTCCCTTGAAAGCCGCGGCTTCTTGTCTAGCATTTCCAGGAGGCATGTTATATCAAGTGGGCTACTAGTACCACGAACGTGCAAGCCACCCTCAAACTCCCTTTTCCTTGAGGAGCGCTTGCAGAGTGTCTTCCGGATCATCTGGAGCCACCGCAGTTTCAGAAGAAAGGGTAGAGTCTTGCTCGCATTGCAGAGGTGTGGTTCGCCTCCAAGTCTTTGTCAAATGCAACGTGGTCCGGTACTTTTGCTCAGGGGCGAGAAGAAGGTGGTAGCGGGGATCCATGTACACTGTTGCACAGAAGAAAGCCATGTCAAGAAGTTGTAGCTCCCAGTCTTTTATTGTCTGGACCAAGGCATTTTCTAACGGCGACGATATCTTGGAAGTGTCCATGGAACATCTCAGCCATGCTCAGTAGAAATCTCCTACAGTGAGCAGTTCCTTCTGCAATGTCTTCGTGGCCACTTCTGACAGGCGAAGCGATACTGCGAGCACTTCGACTTCCACCCGTACGCCTTCAGTCCACCTGGAGCTTTCTTATTTCGAGAGGAGCCCTCCAGCGAAGCCTCTTAGTTGAAGTAGCCTGGTGAGCAAATGCTGCGTGGACATCCACCGCGTTGGACAATCAAGCACTGGTTTCATCAACACTAGCTTCAACCCCAACTAGCCGAATTGCCGAGCCGAGGGCCTCGCAGAAAAGCGAGTAAGAAAGAACTCTGGTACAGAGCTCCACGCTAAGGTGGACTGCAGCGGACGCTAGCAGCTCGCCTAGCATATCCAGTGCTAAGAGCCTATATTCCCGGCTGTGCAGCGACGCGCGGAACAGTGAAGTCTCTTCGTTCGATCAGAGCGATGAATTTTGAGGATGGCTCGTAGGAATGGCCGCGGTCCATCTTAGGTTGAAGCTGAGCATAAGCAACGAGAGTCGTCGCGTCTCTGAACGTGTTTGAGAGTCTGGACTAAGTAGCGGACACTCGCGAGGCGCGTAGGACCGCCAGCCGTTAGTTAAAAAAAAAAAAAAAAAAAAACACGAGAACGCGCGTAGACGGTGGAAAGGACGCAATGCTCAGAAGAGCCGTGCGCCTTGATGTTTGTGTTTCTGAGGAGAAAACGTTTTGGTTCTTGATGTTTCTGCTACCAGAGATCGAAGCTGTTTTGCTGTTTCCTGTAGCTGCAACTGTTGATTGAATCCTCCTTTCCCTTTACGGTGCTAGACTTTAATTTCGGTCAGATTATTACATCCGCTGAGTTATTTTAAAAGCAGATTAGACGCGCCACAATATGGCGACTAGTGCAGGTCCTAAAATATACATCGGCCTTTTATCGCTTTCTTATCCGATCAGTCTTACAATGAAATCAAGGCGTTCAAAATAAATTGCGCGCAACTCTACAACATTAAAGACAAGAAACACTAAACAGGCTTATTAATTGGTCCCTTTTGCTGACGTACGAATTGGGTACATTCTCATGGTAAACTTTCTTTGATGAATCATTTCCGGCCCCCAAGAAAAGGTTGGGACGAATGTGGGCATTTGTTAAAGAATTACATGTGACCAGAAATCCCGGAGAATTTATAGTTACTATGCTCATTTCGTTAGAGTTCTCGAGACAAACTTGATAAATTATGAAGCGGACATTATGTGAACACCTGATAATGGAACGTTACAGAGCTTTCCGCTACGTATTTTTCTCGCTTTTTGACTCCCCACATGAACGAAACACCGCAAAAATAATCTATCAGTGTTGCCCAGGAACGAAAAAAGAATTATTTCGGTAAAATTCAACTCCGGTTTGCGCAAAAATAATTTCTTTTTGTTGCATTTTTTTTTTATTTTTAAGGTCAGTGTGTTTTTCGCCGCGCACTTTTCCCGTGACCTGACTTGGCGTATGAACCGAAAACCGCATGAAAAGCATAGCGGTTCCGCTCCGGAACGAAAAAAATTATTTCGTTCCGGTTCAACTCTGGTTCGTGCGAAAATAACGTTTTTTTCCGGTTTTCGGTTCACGGTTCGGGTTCGGTTCAATACCCTGGACGCGGGTAACTCCAGACGCCTTCCCAGCCATTTTTCCTGACTGTCCTTCGTATATCTCGGATGCGCGCACATCTCGAGAAGAGCCTGAAGTGAAAAGAAAGCGAACTGAAAATGAGCTACTCCAAAAAACCATTCAAGAGTCCCTAACAGCGTTTGAAGAAGAAGAAAAACAGCACAAAGTTCACAATCTCTGTGAACTGATTTGTCGTGTTAACGAGCGTCGAGATAGGAAGTTTTGGTGTACAACAGCATGTGAGACGTGCCTCATCTTCGCCCACATCAAACCGGCATTGCAAGCCCCTGAGCTGCTTGTGTCTGTGGTAGTGTCACAGGATCTCTCTGTTCGCGTGTATTTTAAGTAAGCTCCGTTGGTGTCGGATGATGTGTGCATTCCTTGCAAAATCCGTGACGTTCGTGTGCTGGATAACCTTCTGGACGACGTGGAGCGCTCTATTGAAAAAAAGGCACATCAACAGGAGGACAAGGTAAGAAGAATGCTTGGACTGGCTTTCTCATTGCGGGATGACATTTGTGACGATGAGTTGCATGATGATGACAGGGCTGACGCACTGATCTTCCTGTAGTTGCTAACGCTACAGTAAACTTTGCTAGTTGCCAGTTTACTCAAAAATAAAGCGGACTTCGGTAATGGCTAGTTTTCTTTTAAGCTGGCAGTTTCGGCTTTTTGTTGCACAATATGATTATGACTGTGAATATGACTGTACCAAATGCTTAAAGTTTGTTTTTTAGGATGCTCTTCATACATTGTAATAAATATTATAATGGCTAGTTTGTTTTGTTGTTAACGTTGGCCAGTTTGGTATTTCTTTTTGTCGCACAATTTGATTATGGCTGTGAATATTACTGTACCAAATGCTGAAAGCTTCTTCGTTGTCATACATTATTGATACATGGTTATGAATGATCAAGTGGCTTGGGTTTCTTTTTTCTTTACTAAAGCTGGTTTGTTCAGGTTTTTTTCGTCGCACAATGTGGTTATGTCTGTCATAATGGCCGTACCAAGAGGTAAAAGTTCGCGTCTTCCTTGTGATACACTGTACTTATATTGTAATCAATATTTTGCGATGTACCCGGGCCTTGTGTACCTTTCTTTTAATGCCATCGGAAGCAGTCACGACCGCCGTGATGGAGCGCAGCAGCAGTATTCCATCTCCATGTAACTTAGTATTCTTTTGAAAATTTCATATGCTATGCATCTATCGCGGCAATGCAGAAATGGGCGTTTTACGCAACTCTAGTAAGCGCCGCGCGGGAAGCTTCTGCGTCTCAGCAGCTCTCGTCGACGGGCCAGGTGCGTGACGTCACGGAGGCAGTGAGGAGGCCTGAAGTGATCTAGGTGGTGTTGCCTAGGCCAACACCACCTAGACTAGGTGTTGCCTAGGCCTGGAGACGGTTGCCATCGTGGGAACCTCCATTATTAAGTATTTGCACACTCTTGTTATTTTTAACGGTAGAGGCCCGACGGTAGTTTCGAAGTCCAGTGGTGTAATTTCTCTTTTTTTTTTCTATCGTAGACAGTCTCCCCCGTCACGTCAATTCTATTTTTTTACAAATCGGGTCAAATGATATTTGCCGTTGACCGCCTTTCCAGTGCGCCATTTTATTTAATAATCTTATTTTACACATTCGGCCAAAACGACCGGACGTGACTGTAATTATCTCAAGCGTTCCTCCTCGGTTGGAGGATAATTTTAGGCCCCGTGGTCCAGGCTACCTACGATGGATTGACGAAAAAATCTTTGAATTAAACTTTCTTTTGAGGGAATTCTTTTTTAATTACGAAATGTAGATTTTGTAAATCACCGTTCTTTTTATAAACACAAATCCTTTAGGATTCCACCGTTGAATAAACAAAATGTTAATGTCATAAAATACATAGAGGCGGTTCAGAAAGATGTTTAATCGGCTTATAATAAACAGAGACCACTTAAAAATAATTTAACTTATAAAGATAGACAATGCTTAAAAAACCTCACTGATAACAGAGATATTATAATAGCCCAGCCTCACAAAGGGGGAGGTATATGTATAGTTAACACAGCCGACTATATAGCGGAAGCAATTAAACAACTGAATGATACTAAGTTCTATAAAAAAAAAAAAAAACTAGATTATGATCCAACACTTAAGTTTCGAGAAAAAAAAACAATTTAAACACCTAGTAGATAATAAATTAGAGAAAATATTTCTAGGTATCTCATTCAAGCAAATCCGAGACCAGGACAGTTCTATAAGTTAATGAAAGTACACAAGCAAAATCACCCAGGTAGACTAATTATTTCTGGAAAAGGTGCGAATACGAAGAACACTTCCGACTTTATTGACAAACAAATTAAAAGTACTGCAGCCGGTGCCCCGTCTTACGTAAAAGACTCCTCTCCTTTTCTCAAATGAATTAATGACATCCAAATATATTTCACGGCTAATAGTACGTTGCTGGTGACATTGGACGTAGTGTCTCTTTACACTAATATACCGCATGATGAAGGTATCCAAGCTGTTCTGAATATTGTTAACGAAAGCAGCCTAACTGTTAGTAAAAGCGTCTTAAATATTTTTATGCACCTAGCTTTAGAACTTAATAACTTCACATTTATGAATGATCACTATTTACAAAAACATGGCGCAGCAATGGGATCATGTTTCTCTCCCTTCTATGCAAATATATATATGACATCTTTAGAGAAGCGGCTACTTAACTCTTTTCCGCATAAACCCTTTTTTATAAACGTTTCCTTGACGACATATTTATAATTTGGAATAATGGGGAAGATAAACTCTTTGAATTTACCAATGTTGTAAACAATATTAATCCACATATTAAATTTACATATAACACTCCGATAAAGAAATAGGGTTTCTAGATATTAAGATAAGACTTACTGAAAATGGGTTGAAACCAACTTTATATCTAAACTTACAGATAGACGTCATTTCTACATTATAAAAGCTGTCATCCAATAAAAAACAAAAAAGGTAAACCATACAGCCAAATGCTACGATTACGACGCTTATGTTTAAAAGATAAAGATTTTGATATAAAAGCTAGAGCACTAGGAGAGGGTTTCATTAACCGTGGATACCCCTTACCGTTAATTAATAATTCAATATAAAAAACTCGAGCGATCTCTCGGAACGCGTGTTTAGTAGAGCGACCGAAAAGAAATAACCATATATTACAACTAATCTTACCTTACCAGTCAAAACTTCCAAACACAAACAATATTTTTAGACGACACATGAATATTTTACACATGGGCACTGCTTGAAAGGCTGTTATCCCTCGACCGCCCGGTATAGCGTTCAGGAGACCACGTAATTTATTGGATTTTTTTAGACAGTCCAGAAACTCAATCGGACGTAGCCTGATCCCCCTTGGTTGCATAAAATGCAATAATAACCAATGCAGCTCATATGTTGATATAATAATGGCTAACTCTTTTCGTACCACAGCAAATAACTTTAATTGAAAAATAAATGGTACTTTTGACTGTAATTCGGAATATGTTATTTATTTCATTCAATGTAAAATATGCCTAAAATATGCCTAATTCAATACATAGGAGAATCTAAAACAAGCATAAGAAAACGCATGAATCTACATAAAAGTCACATACATTAACACGTTCCCGGACCAGTTTCTCGTCACTTAAACTCCACAGGAAATAACGGACTTTCTGACTTTAATTTTATTATACTTCAGGGTGGCTTTCGAACCACCAGAGATCGAAAAAAGTAAAGAATCCGAATTTATTTATAAATTTAATACTTTAGAACCGAAGGGCCTTAACATTTTGAAAGGGTCATTGCCGTCTTTTTTATGGACATTTAATTGAGATCTTCTAATCGGTGCCGCACTATTGCTTTTTTTTCTCGCTTAGTTTTTTAATGTGACACGAGCAAACGCTTTGCATTGGGCCTCTCATTGGCTTCCACATGACACAAGGTATAGTTGGCTTATGTCCAACCACATGTCCCAAAAATTGGTTTTGTTATAATAATGACGTTAATAATATATTTAATTACTTCAATACTATTTACTGCTTTTTTATCGGGATATATTCAACTTTTAAGCGAGAATTTAGTTTAGTAGATACCCGCTAAAAGGTAAGCATTTTTCCAATTACTTCTTTTTTGCGGCCACTTTTTCTTTGATTAAAAGAAAAGGAAAACGAAGTGTTCTTTCTCGGACTGAAGAGCCTACCAGGCCCTAAACGTATCTCCAGACACAACTTTTTTGGCGACCTTGGACGACCATCTTCTTAAGGGCAATATATATATATATATGTATATTATATTCACGAGCTGTACACTCGTTACCTGATGAAGGGCGGTCCCCGCTCGAAACGTCGTAATAAACTTCGTATTAGTAACTCCGTCACTACGCATCTTTGACTTATTAACTTTTCCCGGTTCATTGTTTTATATTTACCTTACTTTATATATATATATATATATATATATATATATATATATTATATACAGGGTGTTTTTTTTAAGCTTAACAGATTTGTTTAAAAAAAGCCGTGAAAGTTACACTTATGCCGCTTGTGGAGGTGAGTTATACGGCCAGGGGGACACATTATAGGGGGCTAATCGTAACGATCAGTTGGCTAATTAATTAAAATTCGTTAATTAACTTTTTAATTAATGAAAATAGACATATGGTTCCAATTAGAAACTTGCTCAGCGTCATCGAAAACCCCTAAATCAGTCATTTTCAGAAAGACTTTGAGCGCGTGAGAAGCGTAGTAGTGAACTGAAGTTACCGCTCGTGGAGCAGGTACAAAGCTAGAGGTTGCAATAAGGCGCCCGCGCGATTTTTCCGTCTCTTATCTAGCCCCAGCCTTGTACCTGCTCCACGAGTGGTAAATTTAGTGCACTACTACGCTTCTCACGCGCTCAAAGTCTTTCTGAAAATGACTGATTTAGGGGTTTTCGATGACGCTGAGCAAGTTTCTAATTGGAACTATATGACTATTTTCATTAATTAAAAGTTAATTAACAAATTTTAATTAATTAGCCACCTGATCATTACGATTAGCCCCCTATAATGTGTCCCCCTGGCCGTATAACTCAACTCCACAAGCGGCATAAGTGTAACTTTCACGGCTTTTTTTAAACAAATCTTTTGAGCTTAAAAAAAAACACCCTGCATATATATATATATATATATATATATATATATCGGGTTCTGGCGTATAATTCGGTCACAACGACCTAGCAATGTTTAATTAATAAAACACCTACACTCAACAAAAAAAAAATCCTCTGTGCTAGTTTGTTTTTCATCAAACGAAAACATTCAGTCACTGGGAGCAAATAAATTATTCCACTAAATGAGTAAGTCGAAAACACGATTCTATACGAAAAATGAAATTTGCGCCGGGAAACTTGACAAGCGAAACCTCACCCTCATTGTTTCGTGGGCCATCGCATTTTTGTTTTATGTCTAATGGAGTGATAGATTTAGTCATTTACCTACTACCGTCTAAAGCCGTCGTGTTCAGAAAATAAAAACGCAGTATTAAGGTGCATTATCTGTTGATAGGCATATGGTGATAGCAAGCGCAAAAATACGACAAGTAAAGTGACGATGCACTTTTTTGCGCTGTTTGATCGCTCCATCGGATTGCGTCGACGGCTGAGATCGAACACAAACTGAGAGATGAGTTTACATCTGATGTCTCGCATTTTGTCTTGGCTTGGTTAGTTTGAGGGCACGAAGAGTTTCTATACGAGCGTTTTTAGTATTGAGTATAGCATGGTAACAGTCTGCACCACGTTTTCCTTTTTTTCCGTAGGGGCGCACGCTACATTTTGTAAGTACTATTTTTATGACAAATTGAAGTGCAATCATTTCTTGGAAGCACATACGTCCAAATATAGGTAAGCGGATATAGCGCGTTCGAAATGCTCGTACGAAATTTTGGCACAGCAATATCTGTCATAGAACATTGAACATAAAGCGTTATTTTTACGAGTAACGATGTTCAAAATACAACTAACGAGCCGGTATACGCCTCGGGAGCTTGTGTAACCAGCTCGGAAGGTGGCGAATTCACGGTATAATCCAAAATTTTGTATATTTATTTACTGTCGAAAACTCGCTTCAGAAGAACTAGACAATCTTGAAGAGGGAAGAAAAGTAAATAAACAGCAATAAATGCGATACATCATAACACAGTCGAACAGAAAATGCCAACTCACTGTTTTAAGTTTCTCAGTGATTTTTTGTAATCTTCCTTTTCAGATGTTTTAAGAAGCAATACCTCTGGTAGGTTGCTGAAAACATGTGGTACCTAGAACATCCGCGTACGCTCAACATACCTCGTTCTGGTACGCGGTACATCGAAGCGAAATGATGGTCTCATTGGTCGCTGCTGTAGATATGGCGTTTTAAACCAATGAATACCAGAAGTTCCGTAGGACGACTCTTTCTTTCAAGAGTCCTTCAAAAGACGGGAATTGAAGGTCGTGAAACATAAATGTATCTAATAAAACATCCGGCACACCAAACGCAACACTTCTCACAAAAACCTTTTAGTATAAAATTTGCTCTGGCGCGCCAACAAAGTAAGCGGGAAGAAAAAATTGTTATACCGTACCGTAAGTAACTATATGCCAAGGCTTGTCTTATCAGATTTCTAACAGAAAACGGCAAGAACATTCTGAAATTGTAAAGACTTAAGACGCTTTTTAATCGTTTACATAAATACTTCATATGAGTACACCATGCCAAGTTACGGACGAAGTAAATTACCAGGCATTTTACCGATTTCACATACTGAAAAGGTTCGCAACCATAAGAATTACAGGTGGAAGTATGCATCACTACAGTATCTGATAGATCCACCTGCTTGAGCGGGTGCCTAAACCAATCAAGTTTTGTCTTCGAAGCATTCACGTTAATTAAGTTAACATAAAACCAGTCCATTGTGGGAATAATATATTTGCGAAGTTTTTGAACGGCAACGTGGTAATCCGTGTCACATGACATCACAGCCGTGTCGTCTGCGTATTGGTATATTCTACGTTCGGAGATAGCATTAGGAAGATCATTTACATAAATGTTAAATAACAAAGCCGACAGAACTGAGTCCTGCGGCACCCCGGGAGTTAAAAACGATCGCCTACTTTTACGATTCTTAAAAGCCGGGACTTGGGATCGTTCTGAGAGGTACCCTTTTGAAAGCAAAAAGAATGGGCCCCTAAAACCTAGTTTGTACAAAATAGAACACAATATTTATTGATTTATGTTATCGAAGGCTCTTGGCGCATCCAGGTGTCACGGGTGTGGAGCTGGGAAGAAAAGAAGAAAAAGAAGAGAATAGAGAAAGAAGAGGATCGCGAGGAACGGCGGGCAGGTGCGGCAGTTCTGATCCGTCGCTTCTTGAAACCGGCAACGCTCCGGCTACTGAAGCCTCACCGAAACCGGCCCCGCTCCGGTTCCTGAGGACCCGGCGACACTCCGGTTCCAGAGGCCACACCGAAGGCCGCAACACTCCTGAAGCCCTGCCACGTCAGGCGTGAGTCGAGCTTTTGTGGGGACTTGACTACGGGACTCTGGTCTGCTTTGAACTCTTTTTTTTCTCTATTGTAATAACTACCTCCTGATTACCTTTCATTATTTTAATACCTATGCACATATGCCTTTGCCTCACCTGGTTTCAATCATTTCGCGTGTCAGACCGGGCGAACGTGACAATTGTGGCGAGCCTGCCAGGATCCCATTTACCATCAGTTTAATTGGATCATTTCGTCCGGGACACACACGAATTGGTGGATTCAAAATGCTAGCATGGAAACGAGAAATTAATGGTGGTGGGAAAGGAGTTGGGTTATCAGGGAGACGAGTTGAAGAAATGGATGGAAGACGAAAAAGCTAGATTACGAGAAGAAAAAGCGTGGGCGCGACAGGAATGCGAGGATGAATGTGTCCGGTTGGACAAAGAACGCGAAGTTCTGCACCTTCGGTTGGCAGTACAAAGCGCAGCGGCGCCACGTCATGATGCAATCCAGGGTATAGGTGAAGGAGAGGCTACTAACTTGGCCACGACAACCGGCGAGGCGCGACACTTCAGCCCTCATACGTTAATCCTTCAGTTTGAAGAAGGAAGGGATGACTTAGATACATAGGTGCTACGCTTTGAACGTACTCCAACGGGAGTGGGTTGGCCTCAGCAGAAATGGGCGACGACTCTGAGTCTGTGCCTTACCGGTGCAGTGTTAACAGTAGTGGGTCGGTTGTCGCCTGAAGACGCACTGGATTATGCGAGAGTGAAGCTGGCACTGCTTCAAAGGTTCCGCTACACTAAAGAATGGTATAGAGAACGGTTTAGGGATGCAAAGCCCGAAGAGGGAGAGACGAGGAGACAGCTTGCCGCCCGTCTCGCTGGGTATTTGACAGGTGGGTTGAGATGACCAATATTCAATACACGTTCAAAGCCTTCCGTGACAATGTCTTGGTCGAGCAGTTTCCACTCACTCGCTCCACCAAGTTGACTATCTTTCTCCGCAAGAGAGAATGCCAAAGCTTGCAAGAAGTTCCGTCAAAGGCGGACCTCCTCCTAGAGGCTAAGGCACAGCCTAATACGAGTAAGTCGAAAATCCACGAGACGAGCAAGCAGTCGAGTGTGGCGGTAGCAGAGGCTAAAGCAGGAGGGGGCAGGAAAGCTTTGCGTTGCTTTTTATGCAACAAAAATGGGCACATGGCGGAAAACTGCCATGGACGTCCGCTGACCACCAAAGGAATTACTTGCTGGCACTGCGGGAAAGCTGGACACCGTGCAGACAGCTGCAGGTCAAAGCCTACCCTATTGGAAAGACCAGTTCAAACTGGTACCAGTTTCAAACTTGGCTATTGCTCCAGTTGACCAGTTTCATAATGGTTGAACTGGTCAAGGTGGTTTGAACTGGTCACACTGGTTGACTGGTCATGGCGGCTGAACTGGTCATACTGGTTGACTGGTCATGATGGTTGAACTGGTCATTGTGGTTGAACTGGTCACACTGGTTCGACAAGAAATATTTTAATTTGTTCACGCCACCACTGCGCTTCGGAAATCTTTATTATACACATATGTAGACACAATACGCCTACTACGAGCATCAGCTGAACATACATTGAGCGCATACACATACACGGTACGTACAAACATCAATACAACAGCACACTAACCTGATCACTGCTACCGAGCTCTGCGCTTCCGTCTTTTATAGTGGTCGTTTTGAACGTACGAAATTTCTCGGTGACCGCCTAAGCAATACAAATTATTCCCAGCATGTTGATTTTTTTCCAGCAATGTCATACCTCTGAGAGAATTTTAAACGGCTCAGGGGATTAATCTCTTAGTAAAAAGTAAACGCTCGATCATGCCGTAATTATTTGAAAGCCAATAAATCGAAGTGAGAAAGGCAATAAATAAAGTGAGAAAGAGGGGTCGAACTGGTAACCAGTTTGGTCAATCTGGTTACCAGTTCGACCAGTTCGGCCAGTCTGGTGACCAGTTCGGCGTCTGGCGACCAGTTCAGCCAATCCGCTGACCAGTTCGGCCAATCTGGTGACCAGTTCGGCCAATCTGGTGACCAGTTCGGCCAATCTGGTGACCAGTTTGGCCAATCTGATGACCAGTTAGGCCAATATGGTTACCAGTTAGACCAGTCTGGCTATCAGTTGCACCAGTTTGATTTTCTGTTAGACCAGTATGACCAATTCAAATACCAGTTTGACCAGTCCAAATACCAGTCTTACCAGAAAGATTTTCAAACTGGTCTTTCCAATAGGGTAGCGACAGTCATCAGGCGTCATGTCTCTGGACGAAGTCAAGAAACGGAGAGGCGACCGAGCTCGAAGATGGCTTCGTTACCCTATAGAATGGTGACAAGATTCCGGTTGTCAACTCGGCAGTGGGACATCCTCCCAAGTTTCTTGTGGAGAATCTGCCAGTTGTAGAGGGAGATATGGGTGGCTACAGAATAACTGTCCTCAGGGACACGGGCTGCAACAGCGTCGTTGTCCACCAGAACTTGGTTCCGAAGGAAGCGTACACGGGAATATTGAGCCCGGTGTTTCTACGGGACAAAACAGTAAGGTACCTTCCCGAGGCTAAGATTTTGGTTAGGACACCATACTACACGGGAAAGTTAACAGCGAAGTGTGTAAACGACCCTCTGTACGATCTGGTGTTGGGAAACGTGCCGCTTGTACGAGATGCCAATGACCCCGATCCAAACAAGAGTTTGAATGTGAAAACGAGGGAACCTCAGATGTTGGCGACAGAGCCACTCGATGAACATAAAATCGGGACAGAAGGCTTGCTGGTGAAAGAGACACATGTGGAGTATCTAGAACGCTCTTTTGACGAATCTTTACTCGAACGGGGCGATAAAGCGTTCATGGGCACCGCGGGGAGTGTGCAGACCAAGAGGCCTACATGTCGACCCGCGCCATCGCCTCCTGAACTGCGAGTACCAGAGGTACCACTGCTTCTAACAACTAAAGAGGAGCTCATCCAGGAGCAAAGGAATGATGAAAGTCTGAAGAAATGCTTCCACGACGTTGGGAAAGTAATCAAGAAGCACAGGGCAGAACGAAGTACGAGTTTTTCATAAGGAATGAGCTGTTGTACAGGAGCTGTACATACAGCTCCGGAAGAAAAACAGACCAGTTGGTTCTCCCGAAGAAGTTTCGGCGAACTGTCACCGGGATGGCACATGACGGAATAATGTCAGGCCACCAGGGCGTGAGCAACACAATAGCCCTAGTATCTGAAGAGTTCTTTTGGTCGGGTGTCCAAAGCGACATTAAGAGGTACGTGCGGTCGTGTGACATTTGCCAATGGACGGTCCCCAAAGGGAGAGTAGGCAAGGCCCCCTTAGGTACCAAGCCGACGATTGTAACTCCCTTTGAGAGGGTGGCCATTGACATCATTGGTCCGTTCGTTCCCAGATCAGAATCGGGGAACCGATACATCTTAACCATGGTGAATGTGGCTACTCGATACCCCGACGCGGTAGCCTTGAAAACCATCGGGACTCCGGTAGTAGCGGAAGCATTAGTTGACATGTTTACGCGATACGGCGTACCGAGAGAGGTCCTTAGTGACTGTGGCGCCGCGTTTACGTCAGACTTGATGAAGGAGGTGGGTCGTCTGCTGTCAGTGAGACGCCTTTTGACTACCCCCTATCATGCGATGAGCAACGGGTTGGTAGAGGAATTTGAAGGAACTTTAAAGTTGATGCTACGTAGAATGTGTCAGGAAAGGCCCAAGAACTGAGACCTGTACCTGCCAGCGCTGTTGTTCGCTTACCGGGAGGTACCCCAGTTCAGTTTGAGATTCTCTCCATTTGAGTTGTTATATGGGAGATCGGTACGAGGGCCATTAACTATACTGAGAGAAGTGTGGTCCAACGAGGCGTTGAACGAGGCAACAAAACAGTCATACAGCTACGTCATGGAGCTGAGAGACAAGCTGGAGGAGACCTGCAAACTGGCACACCAATGCTTGGATGAAGCCAAGGTAAAATAGAAAGCGTATTATGATCGGAAGAAAGTCAACCGAGAAATGAAGGTAGGGGATGAAGCACTAATCCTCCTTCCGAGCGAAAGCAACAAATTGCTCATGCAATGGAAGGGTCCCTTCATCGTCACGGCGTGTAGAAATGAAGTTGACTATGAGTTAGAGATTGCCGGAACGAAAAAAGCCTTCCATGTAAACATGCTCAAAAATATGAAGAGAGGGCCGAAATGGACCCAGTGGCACCGAGGTGCAGCGCGGCAACAGTAACTGAAGATGACAACAGAAACGACGAGGAAGACGCTATAGACGATGTCCCGACTCTGTCCCTGACAAGACAACAAAACGGCCGAGACGTACTGGTGAATACTGCCCTGAGCACAGAGGAGAAGAAACAAGTTGCGGCTTTGATTGGAGAATTCGAAGAAATCTTGTCGGATCTACCCGGAAAAACAAACTCGATCAAGTGCGATCTCAAGCTGACCGCTCAAACACCAGTGCATGTTAAACAGTACCCTCTGCCATTAAAGGTACTCGAAACAATGGAAAAGAAAATAACAGAGAGGTTGCGGCTTGGGGTGATCGAGAGATCAACATCACCATTCAAGGCGCCTATAGTATTAGTTCAGAAGTCAGATGGGTCCAGCAGATTCTGCATTGACTTTAGGCGGCTAAATGATGTGTTGGTAGCCGATGCCGAGCCCATTCCCAGGGTAGATGTCACGTTTGCTAAGGTGGGATGTAAACGTTTCTTCTCAAAGTTAGACTTGGCCAAGGGATATTGGCAGATCCCCATGACAGAATCATCGAAGCATAAAACAGCGTTCTCAGCCTTGAGCGGTCTGTATCATTTCAGATTTATGCCGTTCTGCTTAAAGACAGCTTCTGCGACTTTCACGAAGCTGATGCGGATCCTATTGAAGGGCATACCGAATGCACACCACTATATCGATGATGTTCTGGTGGCAACGGACTCCTGGGAGGAGCACATAAATGCACTAACGGCTATATTCGGAAGGTTGCGCGATGCGGGGATCACAGTCAAGCCAAAGAAGTGTGAAATTGGATTTCACGAAATCATCTTCCTAGGACACAGATTAGGATCAGGCCAAGTAGCCCCAAGACAGGAGATCCTGACGAAGATCCAAGAGGCGCAAAGGCCGACAACAAAACAACAGGTCAGGTCCTTCCTGGTTTTGACTGGATTCTACAGGGAATTTGCTCCTAACTACGCAGAGGTGGCGGCTCCTCTGACAGTGTTGACCCAGAAGGGGACTCGCAACGATGTGCAATGGGACGACCAGCGGGAAAGGCATTCAAGCGCCTGAAGGAGGAACTGTGTAAACCCCCCATCCTCATGGTGCTCGACCTAGACAAGGAATTTGTGCTGCGTACGGACGCCTCAAGCGTCAGTTTGGGAGCAGTCCTTCTACAGGTAAAAGATGGCGTACTGCACCCTGTCGCGTACGCAAGCAGACGGCTAAGCAAGGCGGAAAAAAAACTATGCCACGAATGAAAGATAATGAGTGGCACTAGTCTGGGCCGTTGAAAAGTTCGCACTATATTTATATGGCAAAGCATTTCCAAGTGCAAACTGACCACCAGCCGCTGGAATTCTTATATTGCCGCACGCGCAGCTTGCCAAGTAGGCAGCGCGCGCGTGGCCTAACGGGTATAGCGCCTGCCTCCCACGCGGAAAGCCAGGGTTCGATTCCTGGCCGCGGGGACGCCTTTTTGTTGACATCCAATGTAATGTTCTGGTAAATTCGAGAACCGTGTTGCTTGTTCGAGTTTAGAAAGTTCTACACGCCGAACCTTCTACGCCGATTATTCCAGAAGCCTACGCGTGTACATAAGGGGCTTCGCGTGGCGAGCCAAGTCAGTTTTCGCCCCAGCGTTCGACGCTGCTCTTTCGCCGACTTCGACGCCCGCGACACTCTACTGTTATCCTTTGTTTCCTTCTTTATTTTGGGCACAAGTTCGCCCGATTAAACGTTTAGTTTACTCAGTTATTTGCCGCCTCATCACTTGTCATTCGTGACATTTTGGTGGAGGTGCGGGGTACGCACCCTATGTTTCTCAACCGTACCCCTCCGAGGACCCGTTCGGCAAGTCCCACTCCAAGTCGTCGACTCGTGGAAGAGGCAGGGCCTCGGGCAAGCCAGCGTCTGCAAGGACAACGCCCTGAGTTTGGACCACTACCGGACAAAACAAAGAAGCTACCGAAGCCGACGATGAACTCCACGGCCCAGCCGACGGAAAACCCCCAAGCAGCACCGTCCTACGTCTTCCTGCCTGAGGTTCCCCGTGTGCCGACGCCATTCCACGGTGAAATCTACGAGGACGTAGAAGACTGGCTACAGCACTACGAACGTGTGACCCGCTACAACGCGTGGACGGCAGAACAGCGCCTCCAAAACCTTTATTTCGCACTCGAGGGAACGGCAAGACAATGGTTTGAGAACCACGAGGCTTCCCTCACGACGTGGGAGACGTGCGTGGAGGAGCTAAAGCGCACCTTCACAAACCAACACCGACGTCAACGAGCCAAATACATCCTTCAAAGAAGATGCCAAGGTCTGAACGAGAGCGTGACAAGCTTCACCGAAGATGTCCTGCGCCTGTGCGCCCGTGCCGACCCTGGAGCCGCCGAAGACAAGAAGCTGCGCGTCCTCATGAGAGGTGTGAAAAGCGAGATTTTTGGCGGACTCGTTCGCAATCCACCGACGACAGTAGATGAATTTGTTGCTGAGGCGAAACCTTCGCCATACCCGTTAGGCCACTGTGCCTACTAGGCCACCTGCGCGTGGCCTAACGGGTATAGCGCCTGCCTCCCACGCGGAAAGCCAGGGTTCGATTCCTGGCCGCGGGGACGCCTTTTTGTTGACATCCAATGTAATGTTCTGGTAAATTCGAGAACCGTGTTGCTTGTTCGAGTTTAGAAAGTTCTACACGCCGAACCTTCTACGCCGATTATTCCAGAAGCCTACGCGTGTACATAAGGGACTTCGCGTGGCGAGCCAAGTCAGTTTTCGCCCCAGCGTTCGACTCTGCTCTTTCGCCGACTTCGACGCCCGCGACGCTCTACTGTTATCCTTTGTTTCCTTCTTTATTTTGGGCACAAGTTCGCCCGATTAAACGTTTAGTTTACTCAGTTATTTGCCGCCTCATCACTTGTCATTCGTGACAATATAAAGCTAAACACACCAACAGTCGTGTCATGCGATTGAGCATGAAGATGCAAGACTATAGCTTTCACGTCGAATATATTAAGGGAAAGGATAATGTAGGTGCAGACTACTTAAATCGGATCGAAAATAAGAAATTTTGACTTAGAATGCCCTCGTACCTAACCTTTTCTCTTGCTCGATAGCGTATGAGGTAATACGGTGGTCGAGTTACTGCTTTCGAAGTGCAAACATGGTTGTTTCTTTTAGGGGGGATGAGGGACGCTATTTAATGTGAATCGATTTTCATTTCAAAGTTCTTCACGCATGATTATTTTTTTGTACTTTGTGCGCGAGTGTGAAATGAAGAAACTATGTTACATCGCGTGCGGTCAAGTGTGTAGACTGGTGTTGCGCGTGCGAGTGCTACGAGGATGGATGCCGTCTTTGCCAAGGCTCGAGATCGCCCAGGCCAAGAGTGAGTGCTGTGCAAGTGCCGGCAGGAATTACCGTCAGCCGGAGACTTTACTAATGGACTTCAAGTTTTACGGTGTAGAAGAAGTTCAACGATGATCTTCTCAAAGTTGGGGGGCATTGTCACGGGTGTGGAACTGGGAAGAAAACGAAGAAAAAGAAGAGAATAGAGGAAGAAGAGGATCGCGAGGAACGGCAGGCAGATGCGGCGGTTCTGATCGGACGCTTCATGAAACCGGCAACGCTCCGGCTACTGAAGCCTTACCGAAACCGGCCCCGCTCCGCTAACTGAGGACCCGGCAACGCTCCGGCTACTGAAGCCTCACCGAAACCGGCCCCGCTCCGGTTCCTGAGGACCAGGCAACACTCCGGCTCCTGAAGCCTCACCGAGACCGGCCCCGCTCCGGTCCCTGAGAACCCGGCAACGCTCCGATCCCTCAAGCCACGACGAACCCGGCAACGCTCCGATTACAGAAGCCACGACGAAACCGGCGACGCTCCGGTTCAAGAGGCCACACCGAAGGCCGCAACGCTGCTGAAGCCCCGCCACGTCAGGCGTGAGACGAGCTTTTGTGGGGACTTGACTACGGGGACTCTGGTCTGCTTTGAACTCTTCTTTTTTTCTCTAGTGTGATAACTACCTCCTGATTTCCTTTCTTATTTTAATACCTATGCACATGCCTTTGTCTCACCTGGACTTGTCTCAATCATTTCGCGTGTCGGACCGGGCGAACGTGACACCAGGAATACTGCACAGGTGGGCAAACTATTGCCAAAACCTGGGTGTATGCAATCGGTAAAAGTTTCTAATAAAGCTTGAGTTCTCTGTTCGCAGACACAACCGTACTGGTGATCGGATAATAAATCAACCTCTCCAGAAAAGTTGCTCACTAACTTTAACAAGTGTTTGTCAAGTAAGGGTGCAATTCAGGACACTATAGATATTGGGCGATAGTTTTTAAAGTCTCTCACTGAACCTCCTTTATGCAGCGGCTTCACAATAACTGTTTTCATTCCTGCTGGCCAGTTTCCTGTCTCAATTACATTATTCAGCACTCCTGAAAGTACATGTTCAGGCATTCGCAGAAAACAGTACAGATACTCATAAAACGTTTACGGTGCTGAATCAGAGATTGTAACAAATATATATATATATATATATGAAAAAATGAGATCCCAGAATTATTTAAGCTGTAACCAGCTGCAAAAATATAAGTCTTGACCTTGTCACAGACTACAGGCACGTGCACGACAGCGGGTGAATTGGCGAGGCAAAGCGGGATAGCATATGAGTACTAAATTAACATCAACAACAAAATAACAGGGTCGACCACGTGCATCGCAGAGCTGCTTCCTGAAAGCCGTATCAGAATCCCGCTACGCACCTGTCATTCCTCCACGCGTGTAGGCTCACGCTACGAACCCAGACCGGTGTAGTGACGATGTCCCCTTAACCCAGGCCATTCTCCACACGTGTCACATCTTTGTTACAGACTCTGCTTTCGAACCGGCCCTAAAAACCATGTCCAGTGCTTCGAGCTTCTTTCGCGCCCGGCTTGCCCTCGTAACAGGAGGTGGCAGCGGCATCGGCAGATCTGTTTGCCACGCCCTCGCCAAGGAAGGATGTCGGGTCATTGTGGCCGATATTAACTTGGACGGAGCGAAAACTACTGTCGAGTCTTTGCCAGGTAAAAGTGTCGAAAAGCCCCCCCCCCCCCCCCCAAAAAAAAAACAAAAAAAAAAACACGTTTTCCTGCATATGTATGATTTTATTGTCCCTGGCAGCCTAAGCAATGCAGGGCATGGATCAGTGGCTGCCCAACCGTCTCATCATCGTTCCACCTTGCTTTGAGATCAAATGAGGCTGCGGCATTAGCCTGTAAGAACGTAGAAAGAATCCCCCAAGAGACCCACCGACATAATAATCAACGCCATAACTTTTTGAGACCGCCGGTGACTATAGTCGACTCCAGGGGTTATCACCCAGGCAAAACAAAAAATAAATGCCGAGTCACTGAGCTTTGGACACATGCGCGGCATATCATATTTGGTGGAAGAGAGCTACTGCGCATGCGCAGAACCCGTTCCACAGCCCAGTAGACAAAGATGGCAGCCCACAGAAGGCGATAATTGGAAAGGTGTTTAGTCCTAGCTTTTCAGGGGTACACGTGTGACATTTCGCTACCCTAGTTTTTCTTTCACATATTCCGCGTTCCAAAATTTACTCGATCTTAAGCCAGGGTAAGGGTTTTGTACCTTGGCGTCCGAACTTATACCCGCGTCCAGCTTTCCTCTATTTATGTACTCAGATGATACGACAAGCCGGAGTAACTCCGATCTATTTGGGTAAAATTTGGAAAGCAGCCATGGTGAGTCTTAATGGCATGCGATATAGCCGACTTTGCAATGACATTGAGCATTTCCCCTTTGCTGCTCTAATTGGCTGGGAGTTCTCGAGCCGCAATTTCTTGGCGGCTCTACTCTGTGCTGATATAGTTTAGGAGATGACTAATATGGCACATAATGGCGGGTGGCACAAAGTGTCATCCGTACTTTTTCTGAAAGCTGATCCACCTGTAACAAACGATCCATGTATCGTTATTTAAGTTGATATCATCATTATCTTCCTTTATGTCGGAATATCAGAACCACCTAAATTACCACAAGGTCATTTGCGTGCATTAGAGCCCTGCACGGGCCTACTTCTGTGTCTTGACCAGACCAGGATACACCGACCCTCAGGCTTACCCGACAAGGGCCCGGCACAATGGGAATCCTACCTGATCAGGTCCGCGCAAGGCCTGGGTTGTACAACCTCAACTGTGGGAAACTGGGCACGCCTAAGCCCAACAAGAGGCTTGTGCGTGCCTCGTCTGCTAAATCCGAAGCAGCCCAGGGAAAGTGTCCACGCATTCCATGGGCTGTCCTGTTTTGTGCCGGGCCCCGGGTCAACCCGGGCCTGATAACGATTCGTGCTTCCCGACCCAGACGCAAACGCGGGCAGGGCTTGACCGGGCATATGCAGAGCTCTAGCATGCATAGCCTGTGAATCTGAGAATTGAACATTGTGAAGCGAGTTACTTTTTCTGGTGGGCTACAGTTTCGTTTAGAGGGCGCCGCAGGCAAAACATTTTGAGCGGCTCCATTCCAGTATACGTTCCCTCGCTAAAAAAAAAAACAGTCACTCCCTCACTGCAGTCTGAAGAAAACGTGTTTCAGTCAAACGTGATGTCGGAATGCGGCAGAAAGCATAAAGTGCATGCCAAACGCTACTTTCAATTTCCTGTCTCACAATACATCTACCGATACAGGCGATTCTATGGTCTTGTACTTCGCCGGTTTCTCTGTCGCTGAAACAAAATATCCGTGC
This sequence comes from Ixodes persulcatus, assembly GCA_013358835.2. NCBI lineage: Eukaryota > Metazoa > Arthropoda > Arachnida > Ixodida > Ixodidae > Ixodes > Ixodes persulcatus. Next base: position 154,998 of record JABSTQ010010883.1, on the reverse strand, counting down.
CTCTACTTTCGCTTACAAAGGACTTAGGTATTGAAAAAACGATAGACTAATACGCTTTAAATTACAGATGAGGTATGTGACACATAGTGAGACGTGTTTACACGGTCAGGCCATGCCCACTGTCACATTGTGAAGTTTTTAGATACAATACTTCCCTGTCTATTGCATATAGATGGTTGTAAATAAATACTTGCGCGTTCATTTGAATCAATATCACGTTTCCACTAAACAAAAAAGCCCGATGACAAGAAGCGTACCACCTACACGTCAGGAGCACATACGCAGAGCCTTTTTTTTTTTGTCAGTCTTCTCATACTTTTTACTTGTCGTTGGGCTATTTGTACATTTGAGAATGAACAAACTAGCCCAATCGCCTACGTTATTGACAGCTCGTGAATGAATGAGTTTCCTTGATCACGTGATTGAAACATTTATTTTGCTTATTTAGTAGTTATAACTGACATTTTATTACATGTACCCTCAGGGCCTTTGGCATTGAAGAGGGGAGTGGATACAAAGATAAATGATGAAAAAATAAAATAAAGCAGTTACTAGAAGTATAAACAAATGGCATCTATTCATACAATATTGGCTAAGGCGTTCTTGAACAGTTGGAGGTCTTCGATTGAAGCTGTTGGTACGGGAAGGCGATTCCACTCTTCTGATGTGCATGGGAGAAATGACTGAAAAAAAGCATTAGTCCTGCACGATGGGACCCCGACCTTATGGACGTGATCTAATCGAGATGAAACGTATTGGGGAGGTAAAATAAGTTGGGCGCGGAGATGGGGGTGATAAAACAACTTGTGAAAGAGGCAAAGACGAAAGTTTTTACGACGAGATGACAAAGACGGTACGTCGAGGCTGGATTTCATTGTGGTTATGCGGCGAATTCCGTAATAAACCTGATTTAAAACATTCAAGAAGTAGGGACATATTTTTGTGCATTCGTCACACGGCAGATGGTAGGGGAAGCTAAATACAAGCGCCAGTATTTTCCGCTCAACACTAACGGATGGCTTCGGACAGGAAAAAGGTCGACAAACGATACTCCTAGAAACCACTTTTATTTGACAATGACGTACTGCATTACGTTTTTGTATTTCTCTTTTTATGTGTAGAGTAATAAATCAAGCAGTCACTTCTTCCAGTTTTATATACATATATATATATATATATATATATATATATATATACATATATAGGTCTGGCTCAGGCCGAAACGTCGACCAACATTACCAATACTATGTTTTAAAAACTCCAACAACCGTCTCAGGTGCGTTTTCTACCATTTATACTTTTCGTCATCCTGCGCTTCGTTTTTTTCTATATATATATATAAATCTATATATATATATATATATGGTGTTCTTTAAGCTATACGCATTTGGATTTGTTTAAAAAAGCCGTGAAAGTGACACCTATGTGGTTTGTGCAGGTGAGTTATACGGCCAGGGGGACATAGTATAAGGGGCTAATCGTGACGATCAGTCATCTAATTAATTAAAATTCGTTAATAAACTTTTAAATAATGAAAATAGACATATGCTTCCAATTAGAAACTTGCTAAGCGTCGTCCAAAACCACTAAATCAGTAATTTTCAAAATGACTTTGAGCCCGAGAGAAGCGTAGTAGTGCACTAAAGTTACCACTCGTGGAGCAGGTACAAGGCAAGCGGTTGCGGAACGCGGATGATGAGATTAGAGAGTTTTAGAATAGGGGGACCCAAAGTATGGGGGCCCCAAAGAAATAGGGGCTCAGAATTCAAGAACGCAGAATTCGAGAAATCGCGTGGGGCCCCCAGTTCCTCGGGGCAGGGTAGCGAAGGCAAACATGGCGGCGCCCTTTCCGCTCGCTTCGGAGCAAATTCGTCATGGTCGCTGCAGTATTAGCCAGTTTAATTGCCAATGAATGGTGCAACCGGCTTTCGCTTTGCTTTATCTCGCTCAAATCACAAAGAATGAGCGGTGGGCTCGCCCTATATTAAAGATCGTCCCTGATTCTTGCCGTTCCTAAACCAAAAGAGACGCGGTAGCTGTTGACATGGCAACGTATTGCTACCCCGTGGCTCCGAGTGCCTTTCGTTCGTGGCACGATACCTGAAGCTTGAAAACAAGTATTTCAAGGCTTCAGAGCCGCTCCAGCTCAGATCTAAATAGAGCAGCTGCTCGCAGTGCATGCTGCCTCGCGTTCGTCTCAGTTACGGCAAATTTGAAGGCCTAAAGTTTCGGCGACAGACGGTCAAAGCGCGCATGAACGCCAAAAAAATCTGAGAACGAGCGCCAAGTTAGAAGGCGCTACGGATTTGATTGTTTTGGCTAAATACAACCAACAACATTTATATTGATTTTAGCTTGTCTCTCGTTTTAGCCGGCTTGAATGGGATTTACCTTAAGTGCTATTTCTAAACAAAAAGTACTTGCAAAGCTCCTATGTTTTACGTTTATTAACCTTTTTCTTTTTTTTAATTATTGCGCTCGTTAGCCACATTCGCGTTGCAAGCGGGAAACAAAATCGCGCTGCGTTGCGTTGCGAAACTCCTTTTCTATAAGCCGTCAACAACAACCTTGTTGCGTTTGGGTACCCAATTCCTTAGGAGACCCAAACGTTGCCCCCCCCCTAGCATTCTAAAACTCTATAATCATCGCGTTCCGCCACTGCTAGCGTCGCGCCTGCTGCAAGAATGGCAACTTTGGTGCGCCCCGAGTTTCCCACGAGCTTCAAGTCGTTTTAAAAAGAGTTGATTTAGTTGTTTTCAATGACGCTCAGTAAGTTTCTAAATGCCAACCATATGCCTATTTTCACTAATTAATGAATTACTTAACGAATTTTAATTATTACCTGACTTATCGGAAAGATTATGCACCCACATAATGTCCCCCTGGCCGTTTAACTCACCTCCAGAAGCCGCATTAGTGTAACTTTCACGGCTTTTTTTAAACAAATCTGTGAAGCTTAAAACAAACACCCTCTCTCTCTCTCTCTCTCTCTCTCTCTCTCTATATATATATATCTATATATATATATATATATATATATATATATATATATGAGATGTCCCAAGTCACCAGGCTCGATCTAAAATGGACCGTAAAAATCGACGCCAGAACGTAGCATTCTAAATTTTTGGTCAAAGGTGTATTTCACCTGTCGGTTTTTTCTCGTAAAATTAGAAAACGTAGCTTCGTTTCTGCAAAAAATAGGGCCAAGAAATTTGCCAGAGTCAGCGGCGGGTGGCGACGCAGCCGACCAAGTCGAATTGCTGGGTGTGGTTGGCGCTCGTATTGATAGATGGCGCCACCTCTTTATCGAGACTGCTCGCGACTACCGTGGTTTACTAAAATGAACATAATATGTTTGCAATGTACACTTGGTTTAAAAGTAAGTGCGGAAGATAAAATCAAAACTTAAATAAAACAAAACAATAAGATCGAGGTACACCTAAGCATTCCGATTTCCTTATGAGTTGTGAATGCGAAGGCATGCAAGCCGCTCGTCCGCTCCCGTTTTCGTTTGCTGCGTACTTTTCGTCACCGGTCGGCGCGTGTGCTCACGTGGTGACCTTGGACGCTCCGCGCTGATGGACACGCAGCGCCATGGGGTGAGCGGTCGTGGAAACTGACGAGCGCAGCGGCCAATGGGAGCCCCGTCGACGCGCGCCAGCCAATAGAACCGAAGGAAACTATCTGCCGTTCTTGTGCTTCAGCCTGATGACGTCAGCTCGCTCCATGAAACAGTTAATGCTTTCGCATTAAAAACGCGTTTGCATAACAACGGCGCTTTTGCTGCCAACGGATTTCGTCAGCGTGTCGTCTGCTTTCTTTCGCTGGTCGGCTACTCCTTCGGACGCTGCTCCCGACGCCCTCTATCAATACGCGCGCCAAACAGACCCCGCTACATCAACTCGGTCGTCTGCGTCGCCACCCGCCGTCGACCCAGGCAATTGTCTTGGCTATATTTTTCACACAAAGGGAGCTACGCTTTCCAATTTTACAAGGAAAAAACCGACGTGGAATATACACCTTTGACGAAAAGTTTAGATTGCGACGTGCCGGCGTCGATTCTTACGGTCCATTTTAGATCGAGTCTGGTGACTTTGGTCACCCTATATATAAATATATGAAGACCCGTCTCGGGTCGAAACGTCTAAGTAAAGGAGTTAAGTTTTTGAAGTGGCTCCTTATTCTATACAAACTCTCGGCAGCCAAGCGCTGGACCTCGTACTATACATGTATATATATATACAGGGTGTTTCAGAGAACGCAGGCCAAATCGCTCCTGCGCAAACTACTCATCGCAACGATAAAAGCTTGTGGCGTTTTGGTCCTGGGCCAGGGGCCCATTTAGGAAAATTATTAAAGTCCGGGACCATTAAGTTGTTAATTATTTTTGCGTAATTAACTTTTTTAATATTGTGTTTAAGAGCATGGTTTAAATTAGAAAATTGCTGAGCATCATCAAAAAACACTAAATCAACAAATTGCAGAACGATAGAAGGCACGCGAAGCATTTTACGGCTTTCTGAAAAACCGCACAAATTCGGCGGGGCTTTTAAGTTTCGGTTTGCTATCGAAGCGCATCTCCGCCCCGGCAGCACCGCGCCCCGTGGAGAGATAGTGCAACCAACCTCTGCTGCGCCGTCATCGCGCGACGCAGCAGAGGCTAGTTGCACTATCTCTCCACGGGGCGCGGTGCCGCCCGGGCCGAGATGCGCTCTGATAGCAAACCGAAACTTAAAGGTACAATGAAGGCGATTTCATTTAATTTTTTTAAATGGTGTTTTTAGGCTTCTTCGGAACCTGGCATACTGCCCAATTTTTCGTAGACATTTGTGACGCATATTTCTGTGCACAAAAGAACTGAAGAAACCGAAACTGAACTATCTCCATTCTAATTTCTGGGCCTCCGAAAACGGAGGTGACGTAGAAAGTGACGTCATAAGTGAATAGTCGGTATCGGTAGCATTTAGGAGATCGAGACTGGTTACCGCGGTGGGTTATAGCACCGCGGTAGCGCGACTGTTTCGTCGGATCTGTCAACATGGACGACAATGCCACTCTCGCGAGCGAGTTCTGTTCGGGCTTCCGTTCAGTGACCTAACACCAACGGAACGGGAGTACGTGTGTGGCGTTCTTCGCTATCACCCGAGGCCGACGGTGACCGCCCAGCCGGCAACGAGCGGCCCGCTGGCTCCGAGCAGCAAAGCTGTGAGCAACATTCGCACGGGCGAGACGAGAGCGGCGCGTTGCCGAAGGACAGGCCCTGTCCCTGTCCGACAGGGACGCGAAGGAAATGCCGAGGGGGAAGCGGCAGCGACCCTGGAACCGGTTCCTCCGCGGGGGACGCTCCCCAAGAAGGAGAAGATAAACAGCACCATTCTTGCTTTCACCAGAGTCGGACGTCCACTCATTTCCTCGTCAAAGAGCAAGAACGATTACTGGTCTTTAGTTGACCGTTTGAACAGCCATCTACGGCGCACAAATTTGGCATGACTACCACTTTGCAGAATCCTTCGAGTACCGTGTTCCCAAAGTAAACACGACATCGACGTCTCCAGCGTGCTCCGCGCTGCGTTCTTTATTATTTTTTTCGTTTGCCCATAGTTGCTCGTTGCCCGTTTCGCGTCCAGCGTAGGAATGAAAAAAAAAAAAAAATAAGTATGCTGTTTTATTTACGGTTTAGTAATCATCTCCGGTCCGATTTATACTTTTCATGGTTATTCAAGCGGAAATTAGAACTGTATTCCTAAAAACTGTGAACCAAAACGTGACCGAGGGCACGTCACTCGTTCCGACCAATCGCTCACGCGTCTTTTGTGACGTCGCTCTTCTTGGCCCCGCATCGGTCACGTGAGCTCCGCTTCTCCTGGCTTCTCCCGCCACTCTCGGGGCGTCGCCCCAGTCGATCCCGATACGATTATTACCGCGACTGTTTCATTGATTTGCGCGGCACACAAGCGCCGGTTTCGGCTGAAATTTGGGCAACGTGGCCTGAGACGGGCCTGGAACCCAGTTCAATCGTCAAAAAAATACCCGAAATTTCCTTCATTGTCCCTTTAAAAACCCGGCGAATTTGTGCGGTTTTTCAGAAAGCCGTAAAATGCTTCGCGTGCCTGCTATCATTCTGCAATTTGTTGATTTAGTGTTTTTTGATGATGCTGAGCATCTTTCTAATTGAAACCATGCCCTTAAACACAATATTAAAAAAGTTAATTACGCAAAAATAATTAACAACTTAATTATCCAGGACTTTAATAATTTTCCTAAATGGGCCCCTGGCCTAGGACCAAAACGACACAAGCCTTTTTTCGTTGCGATGAGTAGTTTTCGCAGGAGCGATTTGGCCTGAGTTATCTGAAACACCCTGTATATATATATATATATATATATATAACATTTTTCAACATTAATTTGAAATTCACTACGCACATAGATACAATGTGAGAGGAGTAAAGCAGTTTCATGGCCTCAAATTAAATTGTTCATTACATATTGGGCCAGTCGATGAGAAAAACTTTGCATGGATTTTTGATCGACGTTCTAGGGTACGTTTCTGGTAACCCAAGCTGCGGCACGGGCAATGAGAGCTGGCAGTGTTCGTGAAGGGACCATCGTCAACATAGCAAGCATGGCTGCCACGCAATGCGACCCCGGTTGGAGCGCCTACGCAGCGTCCAAGGCGGGCGTTGTGGCACTCACCAAAGTTGCGGCTAAAGAATTGGCCTCGCAAGGCATTCGAGTCAACAGCGTCCTGCCCACATTCACCGACACGCCAATGACTGCAGGAGAAAAACTGGCTAAAGCAAAACCTAAGAAGGTGGCGTCCATTCCGCTAAAGAGAACCTGCCGCCCGGAAGAGGTGGCCGAGTTCATCATGTTTCTGTGCAGTCCGAAAAGCTCTTTCATGACAGGCTCTGCTGTGGACATCTCGGGTGGATTGTAGCTGTCGCGCTTCACTCTTTTGCAATAGCCAATTGTATGCTACGAATATTATATTGTTTTGATGTTATTTAAACAAGCTTGGGGTATGCCATAAAGTAAAACTATATTTCCTTTGGAGCTACACTAGGCGTTTCCATTCATATGGAACACCACGCATCTATAAAGCTTTTCCGAGCAGTCGTAACAATCTTTAATCGTGTGACCTGAGGCATAAGGGAAAGCATCGTTGTTTTGTGTTTTTTTGTCACGCTACTGGAAAGTTTTCAGACCTTTATCGAGATAGTCAGTCAATCTTCGATATATTTTTGCTTATATATACTAAATTGAAAGTCTTTGTTTTTTTTGTCTCTCGTGCCTAATATAATAAAATATTAAAAATAATACATATTTAAATAAGTATTGAGCCATTGGGGGTTAGGAAAAATAGCGTGTCTGCAGTTTCTGTTTTGGATTTTTCATGCTCAGCTAAAAATTGGTCGTGATGTTTATCTGAATTCTCTTACCATCAGGTCGGCTAGTTTGAATCATTCTAAAACATTACAATCTCATTTTCTCAGATTGGATCTCTTGGAATGCTCTCGTTTATTGTTAATACGAGAAATGATATGCACAAACTGCCTGATCACATTGTTAGCTTTATTAACGTGCCTACATTCTAGAGATGACCGTCTCCATAACTAAAAACTATTTGTTTTAATTTTTTATTTTTAATTCTTTTTTTATTTTGAAGACGAATAGGCTAGATGTTGCTGCTGTCCCGCGTGCTTTCAGTCACCCTTGAAGAAGAAACCGAGTTGGTTTCTAAATGTCGGGTTTTCAAATTTTGGTTGGAGTTACATTTTTCGAACTTTAATTCTCACCCAACCAGGCAGATATCTGCCGAATATCTTTACTTTCAATGTGTACACACACCTTGCGATAGCTTTCCGGTGAGAAGAAGAGCGCGCTTCGGGTTGTTTCTCCCACTTCAAGACCTAAAGAGTATTTTTACGACGGACTCTAGGCTTGTCTGCTCTTTTTTAAACGTCATTAGTATTGCTCGCTGCTAATAAAAATAATGCAGTTGTCTATCAGAGCTTGTCGGCTTCACGCAGCAGCTGTGTTCGTACATGTATCACGTGTGTAATAAACTCGATGTGTTTACATTTATTAACATTATGATCATTTCTTCTTGCCTGTTTGCCTTGAATGTGCAAATTTATATTGTACCTTGGAACTTTTGACATGATGAAGGTAGTTGAAACTGAAGTTTTGAATATCGATGGCAAAATGCTGGGATGTTGAGGCGAGACTTGGGACATCAGATAGTTTAATACCAGGTTTTTCGTCATCGTCATGTTTTCACACTGCTTCTCTCCTTAACATATCGGTAAGACTGCAAGCGCGAGCTCCTTGCTTTCTAGTAAGCGCCTTAAGATGCCTTATGATGACTCGCTGAGCATATGTACCATGTCAGTATCCCTTTAAGAAAGGGGTGGGAATTAGACGAGTGCCACCTTTACCATTTATTCATAAGGTTCTGTGACCACAAAAAGAGGGCATAACCGTCATTGTAAGTGAGGTAATTAACTAAGAACATTTAATTCACCTTTTAACTGGTAGTTTTAGGTGTAATGTTCTAATTACAGCATTGACCACAATTAGTGTTAGAGGCCAGGAAATGTGAATTTCAGAAAAGGTAATGCTTTTTTTTAGATAATAATAGATCGATTTTAGCGTGCTTTCCGAGGACTTCAAAATCGTGCTCACGAAGAGCGTCGCAAGCCCTGTCGACAATGAGGTTTGGAAGCGTGACGTAGCTGCTTTGAATCACGCCGTATCAACCTCGGCAGCGTTTTCTTGAAGGGTGCTCTAACCACGCAGGTGTCGACGTGACTGAAACGTGTACGTCACTCTTCTAAATGTTGCTGTGTTCAGGACTTGTGGCGCTTTTTGGCGTGCCATTTTTAGACCGGGCGAGAAAACGCAAAAATGAATAAAATATTAACTCAAAAATCATTCTTTTTTTCTTAGAATTCTTCAAGTTGATTTGACCTCTGATAGGATCTGCAGACGCTACTGCAATTTCAGTATGACTCGTAAGATCTATAACTGAAAACGTTAATTAACATCTGAGTTTAATCAAGTAGTCAACTTACTCCGACGATTAGTTCCTCGAGTAATGTCCGAGGAGCCCGATAAAAACATACATGGTGAAGACGGCACTTTATGTGCCTATCGGTCAAACTGCGTGTTGAAGTTTTGACTCTACAATCACAGCCCTGCCTGATGAAGACATTCGAGGTGTTGCAGTGACAGATTTGGGTTTTAGTGCTCGTAATTGGTCAACATTTCGCTGTCCGCCTGACGGCGGCGTAAAGTGTGGGGAGAATTGTGAATCCATCCAACGAAGATTCCAGCCGGTCTCTACTGGAACTTTCTCTAACGTTCCCGTTTTTGAACATTTAGGTGAGTTGTCGAAGTCCCAAGCCGTTTCGACAGTGCTCCCCTGCAATCTCAATGCCTACAGTCGAAAGTAGCCGACACCAAGGTTCTTCAGTTCAACTGACAGAAATGTTAATAACACATCTTCGCTCTTTGCAATACACTGCCCGTGTCGCACCAACGAAGTTTGTTCTACAAGGTGCATAGTTGGCTGGTTCGTACAGTATTTAACTTTTCCAACAACGTCAGGCATGAAGAGAAGCAAGGTCCCATCGGTGACCTTAATGTATTTGCGGGGCCAGGCGTACGAAACCTTAGCATAATGTATATGACACGCAAACACAAAAACGGAGATAGATGATTTTTAAACGAAAGGGGTAGAATGAATGGCCGGCATATGCATCGCGCCAATTGTCCAACCCTGAGCGAAAGTTTTGTGGGCTGTTTTTTGTGCTGCTCTTTCATGACCTGGTGCACGAAGCAGTGTTGGCCTTTCTCAAGAACTCATGCCTTGTTACCTCCGTACAGACCATCGAAGTTTTGCGAAGATGAGAGTAAGAGGTGGCCCAGAGATTGGTGCTGTCGCATTTTACGGGAATCTCTACTTTTGCCTGTCTCTTCCTTGGCTGCGGTCACGCGTTTTCTATTCCCGTGCTAGAAGTCGGGATCAGCATGGATAACCCTTATTTCGCTATCTTTTATACTTCTGTGCAGTAGTAGAAATATAGCGGGTTTCTTCCTGATTAAGTAACGAAATTACACTTCACAAAGTTGCGGATTATTACTAAATAAGAAAACAATGCTAAGTATAACAGCTAATTGGGTTACTTGTAACGAATTACTTGAATGTCTCAACTCGTGGCTTCCGGCTAAAGATACCAAAATATTTGTGTTTATATTTTTATGGATTAGAACGCTGTCTCCTGTTGTGTCATATACAGGGTCCGATGGAGAAAATGAAACCCTGTTTTTGGCTAATATAAATAAACTACGAGACCCAGAAAATTAAAACTCCGACAGTATAGAGGACATGATGTAAACATTTCAGAACATGACCTCACATAGATAATAAAATAGAAGAGAAAAACAAAAAATCTTATACGAGTAGACACTTACCTGAAAGAGAAGCAGATTCAACGTGTCTGCTTTATATCCCATCACACAGATGGCGCCACAACTAGCGCTTGTGGTTGTACCACTGAAGCATGGCTGGCCTTGTGATAAAAGTTTAATTGTTTCAATACGTGTTATCGGCTTTACCGCAGGCTATTAAAATATAAAACCATTATCTGATGCATGAAAGAGTATAACGGGATATTTACCCCTGCAGCACAGATGACCAGCACGACAGTGGGCCGGCTCAGGGAGAGGATTTCGCGCCAGCGTCGAATGCCACTGTTGGCCCAGTTCTCTCCGTACTACACCGAGCGGTACCCGACCGCTTATTCGGACAAGCTTGGGGCGGGGGGGGGGGGGGGTAAGTCAACAGGCCGATTGCCGTGTCCTCATTGGCGGGGCTTCACGGACGTCACATCGCCGGGTTTACGGAGGGGAGAGAGGGGGAGAAAAAAATGAAAGCCGTTTACAACTCCCTGTAACGCCGAATTAGAGCGCAGCTCTTGAGGAGGACGAGGGGAAGGTACGGAGAGGAGGCTTTGCCCCTCCTCCTCTCCTGCTCGCCTCGCATTTAGGGGAAAATTTTCCGCTAAATTTAGCGGGGAAATGTTTCCGCTAGATATAGCGGGGAAATTTTTCCGCTAGAGCTAGTGGGGAAATTTTCCCCCTAGATTTAGAGAGTAAATTTTTTCCGCTAGATTTAGTGGGGAACTTTTTCCGCTAGATTTAGCGGGGAAATTCTTTCCGCTAAATTTAGTGGGGAAATTTTTTCCGCTAGATTTAACGGGGGAATTTTTTCCGCTAAATCTAGCGGGGAAATTTTTCCGCTAGATTTAGCCGGGAAATTTTTCCGCTAAATCTAGCGGGGAAATTTTTACGCTAGATTTAGCGGGGAAATGTTTCCGCTAGATTTAGCGGGGAAAGTTTTCCCGCTAGATTTAGCGGGGAAATTTTTTCCACTAGATTAGCGGGGAAATTTTTTCCGCTAAATTTAGCGGGGAAATTTTTCCCGCTAGAGTTAGCGTGGAAATGTTTCCGCTATATTTAGCGGGGAAATTTACCCATAATGCACCGCGCGGTTACGGCGACGGCGACGCCGACGCCGCTCAAGCCGGAAACGGGCGCCTAAGAGCTGCGCTCTAAAAGGAGGGGTACACGGAAAAGTAGGTAAACAAGCTTCTGTGATTCACGCTCTAGCCTTTCGCTCGCTCCCAGGTTTCTTTAGACCATTAGTGTAAGCATATTTGGAAGCTCGCTAAAGGCTAGTGTATGAATAACTGAGGCGTGTTTACCTAGGCCTAAGTGTCCCCCTCCGCTTTCTCTCCCGTAAACCAGGGGACGTTACGTTCATAAAAATACGCCGAAGAGGCTGCCGCAATTTTCCCTTTGACTTATTCCACAAGCTTCTCCAAATACGCGACCACGACCGACTTCGGCCGCCAATTCCCTGCCGGTAATGGGGACTTCTTGTAAATCGTCTCAATAACTCGGATAAAAATACCCGACCCCCCGCCGACGCCTCTAAGTATGCATGGTAGACCAGCGAAATGCTTCTGAGCAAGTACTAAGCTGTGCCTTTTTGGGTTTTAGGCGGCGAAACACGGCAGCAAGCATTGCAGCTGACCGGCCTACCGCGGTCAGCCTTCGTCTTAACGCAAGTGCGAGGATCAAGGAAGTCACGCAAAATCATCGCGTCACTGCCCTGTCATGGGCAGTGCAGGGCCGTGCACGTTTCGGCGGACTGCGGTGCGGGCGCCGTTGTTATCTGCAGACAAGGGCATCGAGCATCTGTGGATTCGCCGCCTACTTAAGCACCGATCACAAGGGAACACGTCGCAGACCAGCGAAATGCTTCTGAGCAAGTACTAAGCTGTGCCTTTTTGGGTTTTAGGCGGCAAAACACGGCAGCAAGCATTACAGCTGACCGCCCTACCGGGGTCAGCCTTCGTCTTAACGCAAGTGCGAGGATCAAGGAAGTCACGCAAAATCATCGCGTCACTGCCCTGTCATGGGCAGTGCAGGGCCGTGCACGTTTCGGCGGACTGCGGTGCGGGCGCCGTTGTTATCTGCAGACAAGGGCATCGAGCATCTGTGGATTCGCCGCCTCTTAAGCAGCGATAACAACGGAACACGTCGCAGACCAGCGAAATGCTTCTGAGCAAGTACTAAGCTGTGCCTTTTTTGTGTTTTAGGTTAGCTTGCTTTCATCCTTCTGCATTCCGCGGGAGTGTACAGTTTGCATTTCGCTGGTCTGCCCTTTTATCCGCAATTTTGTCCTCCATGGCCACGCAGAGTGAATGCATCGCGTGTCGTAGGCCTTTGCCGCTGGATGGGATTGTTGCGGCGTGTTCAGAGTGTCAGCACGCCTATAATACTGGGAAGTGCTCAGGTGTGACCAGAAAGGCTCTGATGGCTCTGACGCCAGAGAGTCGTACCGCATGGAAGTGCAATACTTGCACACTCCATGCAACCCGTCAGTCAACCGTGGTTGACGACCAACAGACCGCAGATGGGGGGTCGCCAACGCAGCCGGCGTCACTGAGCACTCGCGAGAGGAATCTGGACAAGATAGTAGCTCAAAATGACGACATTAGCAAACAACTCATGGACGTCCTTGGCAGAATAGAATGCATTGAAAAAACTTTGGAGACTCAGGCTGGTAAAGGTGATACTATAATGGCGAAGTTAGATCACCACGGGAAAACAGTCGACGCAATAGACACCGCCATGACCAACCTGTCAGCAAAGTATGATGAACTTCTGCGAAGATTAGAGACACAAAGCGCAACAATAACAGAACTAACAAAGAGGACGGGCGAACTAGAAGCAAGGGTGGCGGAACAGGATGTTCAAATTCGAGACCTGAAAACAGCAGTAGATAACGCAGAAGATTACTCCCGGCGGAAAAACGTAGAGATCCATGGAATTGTACAGCAACCCAACGAGAATGTATTAGACGTTCTGAAAAACCTAGCTGCCAAACTCGGCCTTCCGCAACCAGGCGCAGAGGACATAGAGGCTGCCCACCGACTCAGGGCAAGGGAAGGGAAAATAGCACCGGTTCTTATCAGGTTCGCGGAAAGAAAAACGAGGGACCTGTGGATGACGAAGCGAGTGATACTAAGAAATTAAAATATTTACATTAACGAGAATTTAACTAAAACACTGAAATGTCTACTTTGGCAAACTAGGGAATGTGCAAGAGCAAAGGCGTACAAGTTTGTGTGGATGAAAAACGGCAAGATTTTTGTACGGCAGAAAGAAGGCACTGGTGCCATCCGTATCGAAAGTGAAAGAGATTTAACTAAACTAACGTAGCAATGGAGAGCACTTTCGACTCGATACGCGAATGGGACTTTTATAGGGCGCCTGTGCAGACGGAAAGTCGCTGCAGTAATGTAGAGCCTAGCCTTCTGCATGTAAATGTCCGAAGCTTGCGCGGGCATTGGGACGAGCTTTTAGTTATATTATCTGGAAGCCTGACATCGCTGGATGTATTAATATTGAGCGAAATTACCGTGGACAAAAAAGCGTGCTCGGAATTTATGCTAAATGGTTTCCACTCATATTGTCTGTGTCGTGAAGAAAAAAGGGGAGGTGGTTTATTGGCGTTTGTAAAAAATGATTGTTTTTCAGATAGGATAAGCGTATCCATGGTTCACGCAGAAGTTTGCGCAGTCTCGATTCACAAATCTTCGTCTTCATACATTGTGTGCGCGGTCTATCGACCGCCTCGTTTAAACATAAACATGTTCTGTGAGGACTTTTCTGTCCTACTTCGCCAATTTGATAACAATCAGCATGTTCTACTAGCCGGTGATTTTAATATTGATATTTCGGACGAAACAAAATACGGAGTTTCTAGTTACTTGGATGTTCTTTCTTCCTTTGGTCGAGAGAACGTAATTCTAGATTACACGAGAGAAGAATATTACGGTTCTAAAATAAGTAAGTCATGTATTGATCATATAATAACTAGACTTGGAAATGTGACATTAGTTCCTGCAGTGATAAAACAAAAAGTCGCGGATCATTAATGCATAGCTTTTGCAGTATTAGGAGAAAACCCAGCCAATTACACTTCCAACCGTACAGTCCTTAAAACAGTCTTAGATGATAAAAAGATAGACCGTTTGATTAGCGCGTATGATTGGAATTCAATGCAAATGTATGATCAAAATAAATATTGTATTGTATTGTATTGTATTGTATATCACCACTTACAACTTGCTCGTAAATAAATTTAAAGAGATTTATAAAACCTCTACTATGATTACAAAGATAAAAAAAAGAAAACCAGAAAATGTGTGGATTAATGACGAGATTTAGAACTATGTCATCAAAAAGATAAATTATGGCAACGATGCAAGCAAAATCCCAGAGATAAAAATCTTAAAAATGAATTTCGTGCACTTCGAAATAAAGTAACAGCTAAAATTCGATTATCGAAGAAGAAGCATTACTTAAATGAATTTGCTTCAGCAGGAAATTCAAGGAAAACATGGGATTTCGTAAATGAGTTAATTGGTAGAAAAAGAAAAAATAACATTGACGATACAATAAGAAATAATTTCCCCGGTATAGACAACTACACGGAACTTGCCCAGTCCTTCAATAGCAGTTTTGTTAGTTCTGTAAAAGCATTAAAGCAGAAGATATTGCCGTATGTGAAAAAAAAACCAGCTCAACAGATCGACTGCTTAAATTCGGCACACTTAGCAGAACTACACGAACAATAATTGCTCGCTATTACCAACGCAATGTAAATTACAAAGGTACCTGGGATAGATGAAATTCGGGTACGGGATTTAAAGTATAACTATCCAAAGTTAAAACTAATGCTACTGAAAATCATCAACGGCTGTCTGACAACCGGTGAAATTCCAGAAGAGCTAAAAGTATCAATAGTAAGGCCGCTTTATAAAAATGGTAATAAGAAAGAAGTTGGAAATTATAGACCCTTAGCTATATTGCCTGTGATCGCTCACATCCTAGAGAAATGGGTTCAAAAATGCATGAATAAATTTTGCGACAAATTTTAGTTATTAAATGACGCGCAGTATGGCTTCCGAAAACAAAGAAGTACAATTTCACTACTAGAAGATTTCTCCGATTGTGTAAATGAGACACTTGAAAATAATAAGATAGCGCTTGCCTTGTTTGTGGATTTATCTAAAGCATTCGACACATTAGACCATAAAATTTTATTACGTAAACTTAAAAAGCACGGTTTGCAGAGGTCCTTTTAACAGATTTTTTATAAATTACTTTACAGACAGATTTCAAATGGTCAAATTTAGTCACAACACAAGTGAAAAAGTAAGAATCGAATGTGGTGTTCCGTAGGGCAGCACCTTAGGCCCCTTGCGTTTAATATTTATGTAAACGACCTAGGATCAATACCATTGCAGTCTAGAATGTTTCAGTATGCCGACGATACCGTTTTATTATTACCACGTTATGACTACGAGCAAGCGGTTCCTCTTTTTCAGAGTGAGATAAACTTATTAATAGATTGGTTCTCGAGTAACGAAATTTCTCTAAATATATCAATAAAACTAAGCTAGTGTGTTTCCGTAACCCTCATAAGCGCATTGAACTTAAGACAAACATATATCTTCACCTTCACGAGCAAGATCGGTCCATCTGCAGATGTAAATCATTACCATATGAGTCTAGAGTCAAATATTTAGGTATATTTTTTGATGAGCACGTACTTTGGAAACAGCAGTTAGAACATATTACTAGAAAGCTCCGTTTAGTATCCGCGTATATATACAAACTAAGAAGTGCATGCGGTGTAAAATTACGGCAGTCTATTTTCAGAACACTAGGAGAGTCAATCTTACGGTATGGAGTAACGATATACGGGAATTGTTCAGGGTACAAAAGAAAGGGAGTTGATAGGGTCATAAAACATTGCGAATAACGTTTCCTATGGTTCAGTTCATGATGACTTGGAACTGGAAGAAAAAATGAAGGCACTAGGCATACTCTCATTCAATCAATTTTATAAATATGTAGCAATAACAAGTAATTATTATAAAAATGATTTCAAATACGAGGTTAAGAAAAGAAATCTAAGGCGTACAGAAAGATTTGTCTTGCCGAAAGTTCTAACAAATTACGGTAAAAAAGAAAGGAAATATTACATCCCTACATTATTGAACGCGTTGTCTGAAACTTTAAGTAATTTAACATCCATTCGCGCAGTGAAACTAAACGTCAAAGAATGGTCTCAAACGCTCGCTGGTAATACCTGTGGATAAAAAGTTGTAATCGTTTGCATGGTGCACAGTTCTTCCTTATGCATAATGATCTATGCAGTGTTTTGTTGGCTGCCTGGACCCACAAACAAGCATTTCTGCTTTCGTGGGCCAGTTCGCTATCTTGTGTAAATTTTCTTTTCAGTAAATAAAAGTATTATTATTATTGAAGTATTATTATTATCATTATCGTGTATTGTTATCGGGGGTATCGGAACCCTCTACAAAAACTCTCTAATAGCTCCCTTGCTTCGGGCCTCTCTTGGCTGTAGATTCCGGGCCGAGAGCGGCTCCAAGAGACCGGATGTTGGTGGCAACATCGTATTGAGGTGGTTTAGTATTTGGTTCGGACAACTCCGATAGCGATCCCCCAAACGATACGATGCTCGCTGGAAGCTGCGGGTGAAGCATTGGATGTCGTAATTGGCGTTATCAGAACGAGCTATTAAATCACTCGATTGGAAAGTATCGGGCCGGCACCGGCTCCCGTCTTCGCACAGGAGGAGGCTTGGAATACCCAGCAAACTGCAATTGAACCAAATTACAAGTAACTAAAAATAGGGAGGAACAGTGACCACAAGTTAATACAAACTTTGGGTTACCTTAGCTAATGAGTTTTAGAGCGTAGCTCATAGGCGCCCGTTTCCGGCTTGAGCGGCGTCGCCGTCGCCGTCACAGTAACCGCGCATTGCATCATGGCACGTTTCCCATATTGACGTCACACGTGACGTCACGAGTGACGTCACTCGTAGCCGCGCGTTGCATTAGGGGACGTTTCCCATGACGTCATATGTAACGCCGCGTGTGACTTCGCAAGGGTCACTGGGGCCACGAGTGACGTCATGAAGGTCGCTCGTGAAGGTCACGAAAAAGGTCATGGCCTTCACGTGAACTTCACGAGTGACGTCACGAGGGTCACGAGTGAAGTCACGAGGGAGGAGGTACGGAGAGGGGGAGAAAGGGGGAGGAGAAGGAAGGGAGAATAATGAGAGCAGAAGGAGGGAGGAGGGGGAGAGGGGGAGGAGGAGGAGGGGCATACCCTCCTCTCTGTACCCTCTCCTCCTCCTCCTCAAGAGCTGCGCTTTATTTCGGCATTACAGGGAGTTGTAAACGCCTTTAATTTTTTTTTTTATTTTACTAGTTCGTTAACTTTAAAATCTTTAAGCAGTTGCGATCCAACTCAGTTATATACCTTTAGTAGTAAACAACTGGGACTCGCAGCCGTTCTAGACTGATAATAGTCCCCCCCAGAGCTGTGAAGAAAATGATTAAACGTATTTAAGGGGACAATGAAGGCAATTTCGGACATCTTTTTGGCAATTGAACTGGGTTCCAGACACGTCTCAGGCCACGATGCCCGAATTTCAGCCGAAACCGGCGCTTGTGTGCCGCGCAAATCGATTAAACAGCCGCGGTAATAATCGTACCGGGATCGACTGGGGCGACGCCCCGAGAGTTGCGGGAGAAGCCAGGAGAAGCGGAGCTCACGTGACCGATGCGGGGCCAAGAAGCGAGACGTCACAAGAGACGCGTCAGCGATTGGTCGAAACGAGAAACGTGCCCTCGGTCACTGTTTTGGTTCACGATTTTTAGGAGTACTGTTCTAATTTTCGCTTGAATAACCATGAAAAGTATAAATCAGACCGGAAATGATTACTAAAATAAAGCAGCATAATTGTTTTTTTCTTTGCTACGATGGTCGCGAAACGGGCAACGAGCAACTATGGGCAAACAAAATAAAATAAAAAAAGAACACGGTACTCGAATGATTCTGGAAAATGGTAGCTGTAGATGGCTGTTCTAACGGTCAACTGAAGACAAGTATTCGTTCGGGCGACGCTAGTTTTCACGTGTGGGTTGCTGTTCGTGTTCTTTGACGACGAAAAGAGGACGTCCGCGGAGGAACCGGATCCCGGAACGGCCATATCGCTGCCGCTTTTCCCTCAGCATCTCCCCCGCGTCCGTCCTTCGGCATGCGGGCCGCTCGTTGCCGGCTGGGCGGTCTCCGTCGGGTGATTGCAGAGGCCGCCACACACGTACTCCCGTTCCGTTGGTGTTCGGTCACTGAACGGAAGCTCGAACTCGCTCAGATTCGGCGAAACGACCGCGCCACCTGCGCTCCTATAACACACCGCGGTAACCAGAGTCTCGATCTCCTAAATACTACCGATACCGACAATTCACACTTGACGTCACTCCCTACGTCACCTCCGTTTTCGGGGGCCCATAAACGAGAATGGAGATTGTTCAGTTTTGGTTTCTTTACTTCTTTCGTAGGCACAGAAATACGCGTCACAAATGTCTACAAAAAATTGGGCAGCATGCTATGTTCCCAGGAAGCATAAAAACACCATTTAAAAAAATTAAATAAAATCGTCTTCATTGTCCCTTTAAGTTAATGTAATGATACAAGTTACGGTCAATATATACTTTCTATGTTACGGTTAAATTGTAGTGACTAACTTCGTTATTTGTGGAGATATCATGTATTTGAGTTGAATTGGTGTTCAAAATTAAGTTGGAACTATTTACGAAACTGAAAACTCAATATTAGTGAAATTTGTCGTGGCATTTCAACAAAGTATGACATTTTAGAATTGGAGTGTAAGTTGGACGCCTAAGTTTGAGGCAGACCGTAACTTGGAATATTTGAAGCCGACCGTAAGTTAGAAATAAACGGCTGGCGTAATCAGCTCTGCTGTCGGGGATTGCTGGAACCGCTCATCCCGTCAAGCACTTTTGCATATTGGCGTATTTAGTTTGTTTTGTAGCTTATTCAAGGCGCAGAAAACGTTCGAATGCCGTGCTGCGGATTTGTATTTGGCAAGAAGGCGAAATAGGGGCGATGCCGGCTTACGTTTTGTGTATTTTACAATCTAGAGCAGTGGACTCAAACTGATTTGAGTGTGGGGGCCAAGTAGCCGACACCGGAATGGCCGAGGGGCAACGTAAAGCTCGAGAGGTGGGGGGGGGGGGGGGGGGCGGTGTTGTTTAAAATATTTAGAATAGAATAGACCTCGCACTCTATGCTTTTTGTAAATTCACAATTTTGCCAGTGTCATTCTTAAATTTGATTTGTTTGTATGACTACTTTTGGCGCTGACGTAATCTGATAACAATAAGTAAAATGACAGCTCGCCGCCAACGTGCTGACAAGTACACAGTCGTTCCGGTTGCTCAATTTACTCAGGGATTAACAATGCTCCACATGTTTCTAAAAAAGCAATCAGTTTATTTGACAGTTGTTATGGTCCAGCCTATTTTTATTACAACACCCTGAATAAATACCTCTCGTCCTTTAATGGTGATACCGGAGCTTGTAGCTTTGTCATTGGCTGTTGCTCCACCTGAGCGAGAGTTCGCGCAGCCGAGATGCATCCCTCAACGAAGAGCTCACGCTTGCAGTTTAGTAGCGGAAGTAATGTGCATTTCAAAAAGCTAAAAAAGCAAAAAATAAAACGAAACAAAGTGCAAATGAACACAGATAAGCATAAAATACGTGAATACATTAAATAGGCAGAGCTACCTTTCGAGCAAAATTGTGTCGGCGAGATAAGATCACTGTGGCACATGCCATTTCTAGCGCTCGAGGCATGGGAACCGGGACACGTAACCGGTTGGCCTGCGTGCCACGTCCCAGCGAGCCGCGGGCCGCATCCGGCCCGCAGGCCGCGTGTTTGAGACCCCTGATCTAGAGGGAAAGGTCCGTCATATAATCATGCATTTCGGTCGGAACGGCGGAGCATAAACATGAGTATCGGGGTCCCGATAACTACATGTTGCTAACAACGCTTAAATACTTAAAAACAAACACACCAAACAATTCGTTCAACCGTAAATCTCAATTTTACTCCAACTGTTGTTTTTTGTTTTGGATAAATACAATGGCGTTGTGCGTTGCATAAAATTAAGAAGGGTTGACGAGCACTCGGGCAACATCAACTCGT
Source organism: Ixodes persulcatus (assembly GCA_013358835.2). NCBI lineage: Eukaryota > Metazoa > Arthropoda > Arachnida > Ixodida > Ixodidae > Ixodes > Ixodes persulcatus. The sequence continues at coordinate 134,303 of JABSTQ010010883.1, read as the reverse complement.
GGCGGCAAAGCGAACACGACTAACCTATTGTCTGCTTCTCTCTACGCTTTTTTACCACTCTTTTTCTCAGTCTTCACTTTTGGACCACGGACGTGAACGGCAAAGATTCACCGCGGTCCCGTCCCGTCTTTACACCGCCGGTTGTCGGTTTCGAGTATTGTTTGAGACCTACGTCAATGAGCCCGGTCTGGAGATGGTTTTGACGAGTCAAGGAGGCCGACAACGTTGCGAACAGAATGCACCTCTTTTTCCAGCACGCCTGAAGCGTCTCACAGACGGTTTCAGACGCCAGAATAGACGACCCGAATGTCAGAACCGGGAGACAGTAAGCTTGCATAGAGTGCTCGACCGAACGGTCTAACCAATCTTGTGTTACGAGAGTTTAAGAGAACCATTTTTGCGCATCCGACACGGTACCATGGGCCCTCTGATAAGAACTGCGCATGCGCTACATCAGAAAAGACTCACATGCGCAGCTCGTACAGGACGGCACACCGTACCGTATCAGATGTGCAAACACGGTTATCTAAAACTCTCTAATAGAGAGTTTTAGGGAACCGTTTTTGCACATCCGATACGGTACGATGGGCCCTCCGGTACGAACTGCGCATGCGCTTGTCTTCTGCGATCTTACCGTAATGCGCTGCTCGAACCGTAAGGCACGACCGGCACGACCAATGGCCGACATGGACGGTCACGCTTGGCTAGCAAAACGGCCATTTCGCTGGCGGAGAGAGCGGGCCGTGGCTTCAAACATTAATAAAATAACTCGTGGTAGTGCCTGGCAGGAGCGCCATATGTGACAGCAAGTGCATAAAGTTGGAGTCAGCAAATAAGAAAGAGAATACAGATCGAAACGCAGTAAGACATCCTCGATAGAAATAAATTAATGTTTAGCAGCGGCGATAATCGTCTGCTCAGTGGCGCAGTGGATTGGAGCGTCCGTTTCGTGAGCTCGTAGGGGAACGGTAGCCCATCCACCTTTTTTTTTCATATTTTAATTTGTTTTTATTTTGAAGTTTTTTATGTTTTACGTTTTTTATATTTTAAGTTTTTGATATTTGAAGTTTTTTATATTTAATTTTTTTTTATATTTTAAGATTTTTTTATATTTTAAGATTTTTTTATATTTAAAGTTTTTTTATATTTTAAGTTTTTTATATTTTAAGTTTTTTTCATATTTTAAGTTTTTTTATATTTTAAGTTTTTTTTCATATTTTAAGTTTTTTTTTTTTTCATACAAGCGTTGGGATGTGCATTTCGAGCTCTTATCACCCGTTTTTACAGCTGCTTTATGACTGAGGGTTTTCTGTAGTGTCAACAGAGTGAGCAACAGCCTTCTGGATCAAGGACCTGGATACTTTTTAGTTTAAAAAAGTTGCATGAATTAAAAATTTGTGTTCTAATGCTAATCACATATATCCTATAAAACGAGCCCTTTAAATATTGGGTGATAGTTTTAATAAATGCACAGCAGTAAAGATACAGGTTTTCCTTTTTTTTTTTTCGTGGTCGTACCGTACACGGCTCAACGATCGGTTCGCGGGCGTGCGACCGTGATCGTCTGCTTTCTTTACCGTAAGAGAGCAACATGGGCGCCGTATCTACCTCCGTCCCTCTGCCTCCTCCTCGCAAGCGGTTTTCAGCGGAAGATGATACCTTCCTACTTCGGGAGGTGCTAGGCGCTAATCCTTTTTTTACCCCAGCCCTTTGGGATGACGTCCTTAAAGGCTTAAACGCGGCGTCGAAAAAACACTTCTCGTTGCGAGGAGCGAACGGATTGACTTCCTCGTAACTTTGTACAAGAAAAATGACCGCCTCAACCTGAGAAAGTGATTATATTTCTGTTATTTTTGTATTTTCTTCGCGATTTAATATTTCTAGTTTTATTTGTCCATAACTTTCTTAATATTTGACCCTGCAGTGGGCCTCGAGGGAAAGACACAGGATCGCTGGCAGACGACTTCGAATGTTGGTGATAAGCGCGCGCGAGCGTGTTCTTATTTGTGTGTCAAATCGAGTTTGCTGTGGGCGACTTTTTAGCATATCAGGACGTGGTTGGAGTAAACATCATATTTGGTTGCTGTCAAACACCAAAGCTTGCCCACCGAGAAGAACGTATGACTTACAAACCAAGTTACCATGTAAGACCGAGGAACTATTTTATTCCCCGAGGATATAAATCGAGTAAACTGAAAAAAAAAAAATGAAAAACGGTGGCAAACGAGTTCCCGACACCCAGATCCAGCCGTTGGCTGTCAACGTCTCCGGGATGCGCAGCGTCGATCGGAGATGGGGCAGATCCTCCTTTGTGAACCTGAACTACCTTACGACGTCCTCCTCGTCCATCGACGCCAAGTTGAACGTCCCATGCCTTGCCGCCAACGAGTGTCCTCTCTTAGTACGCAGACAGTCGTACAAAATAACGTTTTGTAAATTGTTTTCGCCGAATAGAGCCAACTCCAAGTCGTCGTCAAAAAGATCGAGCGCCATTGTTGTCGGAAAGCTCGTCTGCTCCTTTAGCAGACGAACATTTTAGAACTTCGCAGTGCCAGTGGCGACACGCCATGGAGCGCCAGGTTTTGTATTACGGAAGCGCATTCATTCGAGTAAAAAAACAAGACGAACTATAAGTAGGTATACATTGTTTTAGGTTCTCTATATTTATAGGATGCGATTTTTATTTACTTCAGTTTCTGCGATTTGTACAAACACACGCAAATTTGCTTTTCTCGATGAGGCCGATGCAGGTTTCCGTTGCCAGGGGGCGCGACTTGTACCGATCGTCTGCTCTCGTCTGCAAATACGGTTCCCCCAAAGCCGTTTAGAGACACACGATCGGTCGACTCGCCCGATCCAAGGTATCGATCGTTTTTGTTTATCGATCGTATTTTGTTCCGGTTCCCTAAAACAGACGGAACCTACGGTGGGGTGGGAACTTAGCGAACCTTCTACTAAACTGCCTGTGGCGGCGTATGTTTAGCGCTGAACAATATATTTTCTAGTAAAATTTTGTTTTGTCACATACATGTACTTAAAACAAAGTGTCAGGATCCCTTTCAAAGCGACTTCAGAACCACAGTGCCTTAAAAAACAACTAATGTCATGAAGCCCTTGTCATCTTTTGCGCAACTCAGAAGTCAAAATGTGCCTCGAACCCATTTTACTATCTCAAAACATTTTTTTTTAATTACGTGCTGCTTTTTTTTAATATTGATTAAATCTAATCGTTTTTGGGAAATACCGTCTCATAGCAAATAAAACTCCTGAATAAAAAAATGAAAATAAACGTAGCGTATACACGGTTTCATTTTAATAGAGCAGCCCTAAAAGGGCATCGTGAGGGCGAACCTGGTCTTTGTGGCCAAGCTGTCGACAACTGAAATCAATCACGCACAGAGAAAGTCCAGGATCGCGGCCGGCGGATTCATTCTGCGTGAGCAGTTCAGTCGGTGGTAGCGAAAGCACCATGGGGATGAGCGCAATGACAATCGCACTTTTAACGCTCCTTGATTGGGTCCATCGGGTCGAGGCGCTGGCTGCGGTCAACGTTACTAGAACAACTCAGCTGGGAAACTGCCATAGAGCCCGTTTTGGAAAAGTGGCTCCGATCCGTACTCTAGAACTGAACGAATGGCGATCGAAACGCCGCCATTTCCCCCGCAGCGGCCACTCCGGCAACTGCACGGCTGCAGGTATTGGTTCAGGTCGAACCGCGTGCGAACCTGTGGCGCCACCTCGGAGTGGTACTTCGCAGTAGCTATGTAAATCAACTTTCATGTTTGGACTCGTCGCTAAAGGGCGGCGCTGTTATCGAATTTAGTCTGGTCTCGGTGCACGCGAGTGGTCAGAATTTCAAGTGTGAGTTTCGCAACTGAGTGTTTTAATGAGGTTGGCCGCCCTATTGAAAAATCTAATTTGTATGAGAAATTTCTGTGTCCAATCAACACAAATGAGTCATACAAGATATATAAGAACATATAAGAACCATATAATAACTGTAATAAGAACTCTATAAGATATATGAGAACATGTAAGAACCATAAAAGAAACTTATGAGAACTTTCTTATAAGTTTCTTATATTGTTCTTTTACGTCGTTATATATCTTATATAGTTCTTATATGTTCTTATATATCTTGTATGATTCATGTGTGTTTATTGGACACAACGAATTTCTCATACAATGGCTTTTTCACTTGGGTACGGTCGAAATTTAATTGAAACAAGGTATTTTTTAATTTCCTCTTTTTTAAATGCTTCTAAACTTGCAGCTTGTTCAAAGGCGACGTTTTCGCCGCCTACAAGCCAGCATGCTTGAGGTTGTCTGCTGCATATATCTTTTTTTCCATTTGTACTTGAAAGCATCAGAGAATTTACACATCTAATCACCGATAACGCAAATAACCCACCTTCGAACCCGAGAAAACTGCAGTAGCGATAGTGACGAGAAGACAAATGATGTAAACGTCTACTGGCAAAGCGAAGGTGAACGACCTCAGGCGAAACTAAGACGCCAGTATACAGCCCGGACTGCGAGTGTAGAGATAATCGGAATAAATTGCCTAATTTCCTCACCAGAAATACCTGTCTGGGTTCGATGGTTAGGCAGGAGACTGACGAATCTTGAGACTCGAGCGCATTTGCCAGTAACACGTTAAATGGCATTTTTAAAATTAAACAAATCTGGAAAAATTAAAAACACCAGTCGCCGACACTCAGGTGACCCTCTAAACAAACCGGGTGATTCCACTTCCGCGGTTGTTTGGTAAATTTATGTTAAGACATTTCAGGGGAATTTCGTTGCTTAGTATTTTGAGTTATATCTTCGCTGTGCGTTTTCTAAGATACGATAAAGAAAGAGGGACATTGAAGACAAACAGACAAGAGAGGCTTCTGAAGAAGACATCTCCAAGTGCGCAGGCTCTCCTTAATAGAGGGCCTGTGCACCAGCATCGGTTTCAAAGATTTTGAACTAACCCTATTTTCTAAAATACCTCCACAAAGCGAGTCTACAGCAGCAACTAAATTTACCAAAAAACGTTTCAAATATATTTTTTATTTATAAATACGATAAACTGACATTGAGATCAACCTACAAAATTTCTGCTCCGCCGTCTTGTTACGACGTCAGATGATTTATTAACATCACCACACAAGCAGGTTTAGCCTGTTTCGTCCAGCGTGAGAAGCAGTCTAAAAATCGTCGTGATCCTCCGTGGTAAAATATTGAAATACGAATAATCAAGCTTCTTTGAGTCAAGCAATGACCAGCAAATGCTATGAGATTTTCAGCACGAGATATCAGACGATTCAACGTTCGCATTTGATCCGCTGCCATCGTCCCTGAGGTGACCACCCGTGGCGGCTGCATTCGCGATCCGCCGACATATGTACCCGGATGCCGCTTCGGAAGCAGAATGGTATGAGAGGTTGCGTTTGCTAGCGCGTTGCGAACTGTTCTCTAGCGCGACGCGAGCGCTGGGACACAGCGCTCGCGTCGGACTGCACGGACCCACTTTCGTCACAGAGACTTCTCGGACGGAAACCGACGAGATGTCACTCAGCTGTATTTTTTCTTCGTGATGTTATCCACCTCACAACTCATCCTCACCCCTCATCGCATGCCGCAAATTGCCTAGTTACAAAACACAATCCGGAAACCACAGGCACTCACTATCCCTACAACGCACAAGCCCGTGTAGGAGAGAGCGTTCTCTGCTCCCGGATACAACATTTGACGTCACAATTGCCCCTGCTCGTTGTTTGCCAGTAGAGTGGCAGCCAACGATTGGGAGGTGTACGCGTAAAGTTAAAAATTCGTTTTCTCGAAAGGGATGTCGCGTGACGCCTCTTGCCTCCTCCACGAGACGAGCCTCAGAGACGGCCAGAAAGGTAGGCCAACCACCCTTTCTCCCGCTGCGATTATGTGAACGGGACAAGAAAAGGAAAACAACATCGCTGCTGTGACGGCACAAGCAAGCTCGTGCAGTGTGGTCTTGGGTTTGGACACAGAAGGAACGAACGAACGCAGCTCAAAGCCGTGGGCCCCAGCAGCCAAGTAATGTCCCGAACGGACGTCTGAGGCCCGTGGGGGCACCAACCAGGCTTGCTGGGGAACCACCGCCGGCCCCGAACATCGAGCCCTCGACATGCGGAAAATGCCTAGGACCTCCGAGGCTCCGACAACACCAGGGGTGCGACGGCAAGTGAGCATAACACCCCAGACTTGACTTTGTATATATGAAAAAACGGTAAAGTGCAGGCGAGCTGATGTAAGTTATACATGATGATTGAAATCTGAGACTGTGGTTTGAAAAACGGAAACTCGTGAAGTAAGAAGAAAAAGGGACTGACAGCGTCTCAAACTCAGCTAAAAACTTATTCTGATTCTGATAAAATGCTGACTCTGGTGTACTGTTTGTAGTTCGGTGATCAACCGTTGTGGTGGTGGCGACGTTCGGGGGGGGGGGGGGGGGGGGTGTATATAAGGCGTAAAGGCAATAAAGTTATTAGCTGAGTTTGAGACGGAGTTCTCAAACTCAGCTAGAGGCTATAAGACAGAGAGGTGTGACTGGAAGCCAGAAGAAAAGGACGACAAGGCTTCCCAGGCTTCTTGCGTGATGACGACAGCTCAAAAATCAGAATTTGGAGACACATCTGTCGTTCTAAAAAGTGGGGACAAAATACCAATAGTAAATGCGGCGCTCGGAAAGGCTCCACGGTTCCTGGTAGATCATATGCCAGTAACGAGAGAAGTGGTAGACAGCAGAGAGGTCACAGTACTAAAGGACATTGGCTGCAACACAGTCGTAGAGAAGAAAGATCTCGTCCCACATCATTAGCTAACTGGTGTTGTGAGTCCAGCCTTTCTTCTCGATAGGACAGTGAAATACCTGCCTGAGGCCAAGAATGATGGCAAAACGCCGTATATTATGGGTAGCATCGTAGAAAAGTGTATGGACTATCCCCTGTGCGACTTTGTACTTGTAAACTTTGCCGGAGTGAGAAGGATCAATGATCCTGGCGGAGAATGGAACAATGAGTAGAGACCAAAACAGTCTTAGGAGAGTACAAAAGAAGCGATCTCTAGGGAGACCACAGACGAGGGCGAAACTGACAAAAGATTTGTAAAGGACGCGATAAATGACGAACAAAGCTGTGAGGTCTTTGAGAGAAGAAACGAGTGTGCAGGGTCGTTGGAGAAGGGGCCCAGCAAGGCAACGAAGTCCAAACTACCAGTGATGACCATGGAACCAACAGAAGTCAACACTGCCGAGTTAGACGAGACGCAAATAACGACAACAACACGCTTAAAAAGCGTTTTAATGCCATTGAGAGAAAGTTTGTCTCAAGTAAATCACACGAATCTGAGTTCGTGCTCTGTAATATAATCCTTTACAGGAGGTACAAGACCTCAGCACAAAAGTCGTGTTAACAGCTCGTTGTGCTAAAAGACTTACGAGCAATGATGCTGAAGCTGTCGCATGAAGGAATCATGGCAGGCCATCAAGGCGCGAAGAGGACCACCGATCTCATCCAGGAAGAGTTCTACTGGCCGGGGATAACAAGACAAAATCGATAGTGCCAAATGTATGCTGCAGAAGGTACAGAAAGGGGAACATGGTACTGAGCAATGGTGGCTGACGTGACGTCAATGCAAGCCATGCATACTCCGTTCACCCGTAAGCTTAAACTAGACGCTTCGCCTTCAGCTCGAGCTTTCAGCCCTTGCTAGCACAAGTGTGAATAAGCAGGCACTCGAAACCAAAGCACTGCGGAAGTCAGCGAACTCGCGCTGAAGGCGGAGCTTCTCGTCTCAACTTAGAACGGAGTAGCAAGCGCTCCTGGGACGTTAGAGCTCTCAGGTATGACTTCAGTCTTCGAAGTCTCCAGTCTCATGGTGGCCAGGATTCGCCGAAGCGGTTTACATTAGGATACAAGGCCGCCGGGCAAAGGCAAGTTGCCTGTAGCGCTGAGACGCGCTAAGCGGTGCGGTCCCTCCACATCTTTGTCCAAACCAGATATTCCACAGGCAGTTAATTTAACGAAACAAATGCTCCTAACAGACTGGAAATTTGCTCGAAGTCGAGGCTTACGATATATACACCGACGTTGTTGGCGCCACAACATTGCTCTTGCCTAGGGCGGACGATGCTGCCTTGCGTGAATAGACCGACTCTATTGGAGACGTTGATGAGACGTTTGAAGTTGTGTATCAATAATCATTCTTGAAAAAAAAAGTCAAGCGACAGTTTGGCTATTTAACTAATTCTCGAGAGCCTACATACGTAAAAAAAATTTCACGACTCACGTGCTGAACTCAAGATTATAAACATTGCCCACTCCAGCGATTCAAAAAAGTCAACTAGGTACGCTTTGAAACCAAGTGACTATGAGCATTCTAAAGTGGCTTCCAAGGTGCATAATGTGGCGCATTACGCTGTCTGCTTTACGGCCAACACATGGGCGTACCAACCGGGGGGGGGGGGGGGGGGGGCAAGGGGGGCGCTTGCCCCCCCCCCCCCGCAGTTTTCAGAGTGAAGGGCAAGGTATGTGTTTTGCCCCCCCCCCCCCCCCCCCCTTGAAACAGCCACCACTGGGCAGGGCAAACAATGGACGGCGGCACCGAAGGGATATCAATGGCACCGCCCCCGGCCCTGGGGGGGGGGGTCTGGTTTCCCCCCCCCCCCTCAATAACAAGTTGGTACGCCACTGGACCGACCCTACCCTGTCTGAATAGAACTTGACAGTCAAAACGTACTTGAACGCCTGGTCCAACAGGTAACATGCGCATAATATGGTAGACAACATTGTGACTGCCTAGGCTTCGTGAGTCTTGAGCGTTGAAATACGCTGATCGACGGTGCCCTTCTCATCCAATAGACTACTTCCATAAATCCCTGCGTGCAACACGGCGCGCGTTGCACTCTGGGAACTAGTTGGCCAGGGAGGAGGGTGGTGTGGTTTCGGTTTCGATCGACATGTCGAAAAGAGATTATACACCGAGCGTAGACTATAAACGGCCGTTATCTCATGTTTTCTGGCCCCGAGAGCGTCATTCGTGGTCTCTAAACTAACCTAAATAGCCAGACCTCGAAGCTTTAGCTCAAGCCAGAGACGTATAGCTTGTCTTAACGCATGTTTGTTGTATTTTTGTACTTCAGCCTTTCTGTTAGCGTTTCGAGGTATGTGGGCGAGCCAGTGCTGGGATTCTCGACGCTGCGAAGCTCGGGAATCTTGCTTGTGTACGAATCAACAAGCTCTATAGCAACCAATAAGAATGCATACATCGAGCTCGCGCCTTTACATTAGTGTTGTTGATCAGGAAGTTTGTTGTTTTCGTGCGTCCATAGACGAGATATAACTTTCTGCAATTACTGTTTTCTTAATACGCCTGAGTACACGACGTAAAACTCGGAGGCGCCATTGAAAAGCTCCATTTGAACACACTTCTCATCTCTTATCTGTTCTGCCCCGCAGCACTGCACGAAGTGAAGTCCCCACTCGCTTGCATTCCACTAATAGTCAACATCGCGTAAGCGCATAAAGTTATCCTGCAATCCTATAGGCACATTCGCACATAGAAACCGTTTTAAGGAAGCAAAAGTCGAGCACTTGTCTGAAGAATGTCGCACCGTTCGCCGGAAGTGCGCCGGACGGGCATGAACCCCTATGCGATGCGCCAAACGAACGAAATTATTCAAAGCGCATTTGACGGTTGCTAATGGCCATAATATTTGTTATGTGTTTGCTTTCTTGCTGACTGAGTATGCCGAGATAATTTCAGACACACCGTTGAGGCACAGATCTTGGGCGTCAGTAAAAGCTCGTCCAAAAACGCTTAGCGAGGAGTAGAGGACGCTTTTTAGGGCCTCCGTCGTAGCTAGCCGATCTCAGCGTTTGCGAAAACTTAATCTTCTATCAGCATAAACTTTGAGTGTGAGATTTGTGATGACACGAGGAAGACATCATAGTAACTTTTGTGCAGCAGTGCGGTCGAATTTATTGCGTTTCCTTAAAAGTTCATGCCCCAACGCTGGGCCCAACTTCGATACTTCTGTGAGGAGGCGGCTTGCTTTTCGCCCAATCAAGTGACAAGAGGCGGACGTTTGGCAAACAAGATACGTGTAGGGCTCAAGGTGACCAAATTTCAGTTGTAGTTCACTGGTACGAGACGGGATTACGGACATTGAGCTCGAAGATGCACTCGTGGAGTGAGGTGACTAAACGTCTTTCTACGTTTGCATACGCAGGCACAATATCCGATGTTTCGGGAACCAAGGAAAGTGCCCCTGTCTTCGTTTTGTATCGCTCGAGAGTGAGGGTATTGCACATTCGTAAAAGGTCAGACAATCGAAAACGCAAGCAGAGCGTTCGGTCGCGGCGTGATAGCACGAGATGAAGCTGCGCAGTCGAAACCGAAACTGAGTGGCCAACTAGTTCCCAGAGTGCACTGCGTGGTATTTGGCCGCGATAGGGCGCGTCGGTTTTGGAAGAAGTCTATTGTTCACATACTCGAAGAATGTGCTTTCGACCCAAAATATCGAAAGGTACATTGGCTCCACCTCGGACCTTCCGAGGCAGCGTTCCTTTCGTTCAACGGGCTCGCCGTCCGTAGCACCTAAGATTCTTGTGTCGCCATGTATAACTGTTACAAATACTCTGAAAAATGAGTTGCACGAAAAGAAAAATGAATTCATACCTTCTCCGTTTGCGCGACGGTGGTGCGGGTGTCGCCGGAGGTTTCTAAGTCTCCTTTGAATTTCACTGTTTGTCCATTGGATAAATCTCAAACCCGGACCACCCTTGGCAACGCTGTGGTTGTCACCTTTTTTTATATTCACATTATCTTTATTGTCATGTGCTGTAAAATGCAGCGAGCATAGGACAGTGGCCCCACTATCACTTGGACGCCACTGGAAGTTATTTTCACCTTTAAAATAAAAAAAAATTAAAAAAAAAACTTTGAAAAAAGTTCTGAATGCCTTCTTTTCTTCGCATAGAATATGACGGTATTATTAGTATTGCTCGAAATGACTGAGATCAAAAATTTTAAAAATCGGCACTTACCCGCCTTCGACATTCTTTTCACACATTTTTCGCGGACACTCGATGATGGAAATTCGTAAAATAAATATCCTTTGCCTTTTTTGTCGTCCGAGGTACACAGCGCACACAACGGTGTATCATTTCAACATTTACCCGCAGTTCAAGTCGACGCTTAAATTTTCGTATCGTAACACTCAGATTCCAGCGGTGTAGCCACCTCGCTTCGGTGTTCCCCAAGGTGTCCCGAACTGGATCTGGTAGGGAAGAGGGGGGGGGGGGGGGCGACACCACCAGCGTTTGTGAAAAATGCGCGAACTCCTAAGCCGTCGCTGAGCCACCGTTTATTAGACAGGTTCCACCATTATTTAAGTTGATCATGACCCGCACACAGCCATTCTCCTCCTAGAAGATTAGCCCGTCTCTCAAAACTCGGACAAACGTTGCTTTCCCCACTCCGTTCACTACAAAGCTGACGGTGCTGAGGAAGCTACGTGCTCGTTGGGCCAGCCACACTTTTGCCACGAGATCACGCTCTCTCGCGCATACCCACGCAGAGAAGGAGGTCAAGTGATGAAAGAGAGGCCGCTGATTGGTACGGCAAGCGCATAGCTTCCATCGCACTGTCAGCTTAAGGGCGAAGGGAATTAGCGAGGTCCGGTGTCGTGTGACGTACTTTTGCGGCGGATGGCGCGCTTTGGGAACCGCGGATGTATCACATTGAAAAGGTAGAGAGCTTTTGAAGGGAAGGAGGTACGAAATAGTCCGCTGTGTTTTCAAATTTCCGTACCGAAAATCAGGCTTTTGACTGTCTACCTTCTTTCTTTTGGCCCACTAAACGATGTTATATTAGTGAAATTCCGAACTAAATTAATTTATTCCACCCCAAAAATCGTTTTATGGGCCCTTTAAAGGGATACTTCAACAAAATTTGAAATATACCCGTCGTGTTCAGAAATAGGCTGAATATGATCCACAACATCCGTAAATGACAATCGCACGTTTATATTTTGAGCCTGATGGCTGTATTTATTGTTAAAAATGGCCCCTTCTGTCAAGCGCTCGGACAGCAGCTAGCGGAGAGCACGTCACATCCGGAGCAATCGTGACGTAGTCTGTCTCGGGATGACCAAAGCTGCGTTGAGGCTGACGTCGTCAGGATGCGCTAGCCGTTCCAGCCACCGAAGCGGTCGAAGCACGCCAACGATGGGGTCTCCGCTACTAACGGCAAAGCTGCTTTTGTTTGAATTTTGTGTGATGGGTTAATCTCCTATAATCTTGTAGAGGGAGAATAGCGATGTCTGGGTGCACAAAAGAGAGTTCCGTTGAGGGGGTGTTCCTCCCTCCCCTCTTCTCTTGTGTTGGCCGTAGAGCTGTCAGGTTGACTTCGGGTTCAAAGCCTGTACAGTTCTAGCCGAGACAGTTATCGTCACTACCTGTTAAGGTTTCTAGACGGGCGTTACAAACTAGGCGTTAGCGACATCCACCAGGTGATCTTCACTAATCGCCTAATTTGTTTTAAATTCCTTTTCGTGTCTTTTTTTAACAAGATATTGGTGTGTCCGATGTGATGCTGCTCCTTTAAACACGTATAATTTCGTTGTAGTATTCCTTAAGGGAGATGTCTTATTTTAACATTTTGGTTGGTGTATTTCTGAAACTAAAGGAGTGCACGGGAGTAAATTATGAAAAAAAGGAAATAACGGGACGAAAAAAACTCGCTATGTTATTTTTCATTTTGTCGTCTTGTTTTCTCCTCATTGTAGGGTTTGCAAAGTCAGGATATTCCTATTTTGGATATTTGTTTTGCTGCCCCGGAATTGTCGTCGAGTCCTTGAGACTCAAAGAAGTGGGGGGCTTTAGTCAAGCCTCCTGCATTCTTCCGAGGCGAGGCCAGCGTCTTTCGAGGTCAGGATTTCGCGGCTTTTGTGACGTCAGCAGCTGCGGCATTCACACCCGCGAGCCTGAAGAAAGGCTTCGGTTGCTAACACGGCCGAATTTGGTGAGAGAGAGAGAGCCGGAGCTGGACATGTGTTTCTCACGTAGTCCACTGACGGTGTCGTCATCTTCGTTTTGCTTTGGAATAGTGCTTGCGCGGCCCTTCGCCGTAATGGGTTGTCAAACAGAAAGATAAACACGGGATTGTTAATTCCTTAACAAAACAGTGAGGCAAAAAAAAAAAATGACGCCGGAAAGGGGAAAAAGGAAAATCATGGAATTTCGGGGAGTAGTTCAACCCTTGAACCCTCCCTCCCCCCCTCCTCCCCCCCCCCTCCACCCCCGCCTAGCTAAGTCAATGCGTGCGATAACAGCAGTTCACTCTCAATATGGCCGTGAACAACTTTATGCAAAAATAAACACCACGAGCAGTTCGTCTTTTTAATACGTTGCGCAAGGAAAGTTCTTTAAGATTGTAGTCATAGTCGTAATACCATCTCCTCCCAAAATACCTATCACAAACAACTCAAACAAATCGTTTTTAAACCCTTTCGATTCGTCCTGCATCAGCTGCAGTCAGCGAATTCTATGCAGCACTGCAAAACTCGAGCATTACTCGCACCAAGGCACAAAACAAGTGGACGACACACAAAGCATTGGAAAAGTTACGCGTCACGCGTGATATTGTTCCCGCCACTCAAAAAGCTGAAGCAACAATGTGGGTAACATGATTTGAAAAGGAAAGATTGCTATCAAAATAAACGTCAAGGTAACGTACTTGTTCAACCCGTCAAATAGCACAATTGACAAGTATGTGCTGGCAAGATATGTTTTTGCGTTTTCTACACGCAGTGAGCATATTGGTTTTAAATGGGTTTACCAGTAAAAAATCATCAGAACACTATTAAGAAATTGCGTAATACGTCGTCCTGTAAAAGAGCACAGTAATCTTCTGATTGAACTATTATAAAAAGTTTGATGTCCGCATATAAAAGCCTCTACGCATTCTTTACGCACAGGTTGATATCATTGATAACTACAAGAAAAAAAAAAAACTGGCCTTAGGGTTGAGCCTTGGGGACACCGAATGAGCGTACAAGAACTTTTTATAGGACTGCTCAATACACGGACATAATTTTGACGATCAATAAGAAAACTATTAAACCAAGTTAAAAGTGCCCTTGTTATACAGTTTAATCATAGTTTATACAAGAAAAAATTGTGATTCAACTTGTCGAAAGCCTTGGATAAATCAGAGTAAATAATATCAGCTTGTCCTTGCGAAAGACAAATCGGTGCTATCTAATCCAGGCATGAACAAAGATTTGTTTCTACTACACGACCTTTTATAAATCTGTGCTGAACGGTGCCTAGTTTTCGAGTGAAGTAAAAGAGGCACGGGTATGCATGACAATCTCAAAAACGCGTGAAAAATAACACGGAAAAGATACACAGCGATAGTTCTCTACCTTTGACACGTCACCTGCTCTGTGCACAGGCACTAAAATTGACTTTTTCCACAAAGAGGGAAAAACTCTCTGACTTAACGAAAGATTAAACATATGCTTTAGCAAACGGGCAAACAAATCAGCGCAACCTATGACAATGAAACCAGGTGTAAGGACGGCACCCAAAGAACACTTAGGCTTTAATATTTTTCTTACATTCAAAATTTCATTTATGTCATCTCGTTACTACAATGTTACCAAAATTGGGTGTATTTCCACACACATCAGTGGAGTAAAACTGAATAAAATAGTTTCGAAAGATACCCGCTGCTCCTTCAGGAGGAGTTACGTAGTCCGTACCATCACTTAAAGAGTTGTTTCTAGAAGACTCCTTTCTGTGTTGCCCGACGAACCGCCATAATTTATCAGGCTCGAGATGCAGACTACTTTGAACATTTTTTTTTTTTCATGAGCACGTTTGTTATATTTCTAATACAATTTTGTTACTACCGCATCGTAAATATTGAATTTTATGTACCATATTCCGACCCCAGTTCTTTTAATCAGATAATGGAAATGTGCTTTCCCATGCATATATAATATATTAATTATTTTGAAAACCAAAAAGGGGAACTTAGTAGGCTTAGAGACACGCTAAGGAATGAACATAACGATTGCTTTTCCTACTAAATTTGTCAAAAAGTGAGCCGTGGAATTAACACAATTATCGTTAAAAACCACTGACAATTTGTAGTCTCGTAGAAACATGCAAAACCCTAAATAATCACCGTAACGATAAGCATAGTTGGTAGAACTGTGACGATGACATGTTCGCCCTGAAAAGCAAAACGTAACTATAAAAGGTGGGGGAAATACGTCAGCCCGCACAAGAGGATCAAGCACTGGCTCTATCCGTTCTATTGGGCAGTTGGAAATACAAAACTCTAAGACATTCCCAGTCATTGTTTTTGTAGTGATTATGTTGTATGAGTCCATTAAAATCAATCAAATCCTTTAATTTGAATGTTTTTACCGTTTGGGTGATTCCGCTGGAAAGTATATTGGAAAGTATATCAGAAGTGAGTGTGTTTATTAACCACCTGCAAACGCTCGAACAGAAAGTTGATTTTTCGAGTTCATCTTCATGGAGTTTATCTTTATGGGGATTTTGACCTTCGGCGGTATCGGGATATAAAAAGCCACTGGCGGAAGTTCGTCTTAGCATTTAGGATAGAGGTGTTTGCGAAAGTTATTTGATGGTCATTCTCCTCACAGTGCTCCACAACATCGCTGCGCTCGCGGTCAAATTTGGGCATAATGTTTTTGTGTTGCCGAGTTCTTTCTCGGAGGTTCTTTTTTTCGCCAATGTAGGTGGCAGTGCGCACCGCGCACGCAATTGAATATACAACACCCTTAGTTCTTTCCTTACAGGGACGGTATTTCGGTCGCAGCATCATACGTCCAAGTGTTGACACCGGTTTGTGGGACACCTGCATACATTCTATTTTTTTAAGCGTACGCGCCAGCGCATCTCTAGTCCGCTTTACGAAAATATTACATATCCCAGTGTGTGAGAGGAGCCGCGTACTGTTCTGTGACTGAAGGTGTCGACGATTGCGATCTTGACGCCGAGCAGCATCAGGGATGAAAGTGCTTGTGTATCCCTTCTTCTTACAATCAATTATAACTGTTTGTCCTTCGTTTTTTTTTTTGTTTTCGTCAACCTGATGAGAAGATATTCTACGCTCTGCACAGTGGGGTTGTAAGCACCTAAACCATGTGTCTCATTCAGACTTGTGCCTATCTCAAATACTCTACTCAAGATACTGTATTTCAAATAATTTTTGAATTATCTTGGTATCTTGCAAATACTTTTGATCGAGAGTATTTGATACTTTCTTTTAATTACATTTCTGAGTATCTTGTACTCGTTATCTCAAATACATTTTCGAAATTCCGTCATTTTTCCGATTTTTTTGGTATGAAGTGGCGTTGGCGTAGCACGAGCAAGCGTGAACATTCTTTCGAGCAACCAAAACTCCGATTAGCTACGGTGACTTTGACTGGGCCCGTGAACACATCGCTTTTTTGCCGATTGTAACTCATATTTCAGCCCAAAGCTCGTACAATGAAGGTTTTCCCCTCGCCTTCCCAAAGGAGCCTTTTGTTTCCTGGAGTTTCCCCTAAAAAATTCTCAAACAAAAGGGGCGGTTTTACGGAAGTAATATTGCCACCCTGAGACGCTACGCAGACCGAGAAACGACCTACGAAAACAATGAGACTTGGGTGTCAAGAAAATAACAAATAAAAAATGAGAATTGGACACACACACAAAAAAAGAACACATTTTTGTTTTGCTTTTTGTACATATGACGTCGCTACAGAAAAACGTCGAGGTTTTTTTTTTCTTTTCTTTGTCGTCAGTCCGTCACCTATTGCTACAGGACAGGAAACGAACTACGAGCTGGATAACCTCTCAAAATGACAACAAAGTGTCCCTCAACGTTGAGTGCCTTTCTGAACACAACCTACTTGAAGGAGGTGCGACCACTGCCGTGACAGTTATGTGGGTTCTCTTTGTTATCCAGTCACTCATAACCGTATCTCAAGTTCGTTTATAGTGAACTCCCCCTATAGGGTATATGGATTGTAGTTAAACGATGCGTCTAAGGTGCGCCGCAGGAGGTGATATTCAGCGATGTCACTATTAACGAGGTGCTCTGGCCCGTTTGTTGCCCCCGCACCTCTGTGTTTACCCAACACAAGGCCTGTGCACATTCCCACAGGCCTTGTGGGCATCTTCATGTTATCTTTTTTTAATAGAGCGCGGGACAGAGTGTAATGTAAAAATACTAACAATTAGCGAAGTGACGTTAAGTGCCGGATCTCTCCCGAGAGCAGTCGTCAGAGGATGAGCTTGACCCACTTGTACTTTTGTGCTGAGCTCGGCACCGTGCATGCTGCATTGTTCATGCAGGCCGGAGTGGAAACAAAAGAGCCCCTCCTCCCCCTCACCGGAGAACACGAACTCCAGCCGAACGCTGACGCCGCGTTCGGTTAAGTCAGCCGAGCGCTGAGTCATTGTATTTGTTGTCTCCATCCATGTGGGTTGTTCCCGTTTCGTCCCATTCCCAATTCAACCTTCCCGTATCGACCCGGCTAAAAACGGCCTTCTTGTTTCATCCTTTCGAATTTCAGCCTATCCCAAAACAAACTTCCCTCTTCGGCCATTGTTCGTTATCAGTTGGGTCGGTTCGTTTGTATTGTTCATTAACAGTTGATTAGGTTCAAGTGTCCAATGTCGGTACTCCTTGCTAAACCTCACTTCTCCCTCTCCAGAAACAGCTTTGGACACATGGCACCGTAATTGATAAACGCTAGGTGTCAGCTGGAGGGCTCACCCGAACATTTACAGCTTCATCGATCTGATCAAACAGGATGAGGCTTTGACAAGGGTATGTCTGCAGCAGCATGCAAATGGTGGTGCTGTGCGGTCCAGGGGACAGCCGCGAACTATCAAAATTGTAGTGTCGTCTTTCTGATGGCGCGATTTTCCTGCTTGACTTCCTTGAACAAGGCGATAGCATTTTGTGGTTTATGATTTTTCCCAGTGTGCGCGAGGGTTCTCTGTTTGAACTCGTAACAAACTAAAGTCGCAATCATGTGCCTGTCAACCAGTTTGATTAATCACTCTTCAAAATATCCCGTTCACTATAAAGAGCTTTACAATATCGCACGCGAGCGCTTTGGGTAACCTAAAAATAGCGTTCCGATATAAAACCTAAGACAAAGCAAATTTTTGCTTACTCAAAGTGCTTGCCTACGTTATTCTAAGACTTCATTATTGTGCAGTACAGTACACTGTTTGCGCAAACAAGCGATTGTCGGTTTTCACTGTTTGTCTCAAAGAATCAAAAGACTGCCAAAAAAATTATTAGTGTCTTTGAAAGTGCTCATCTGGGCCACTAACCTAAGCGGTAAAATTGGTACCTTCTAATACCATTTCGAAGTAAAATTTGAAAAATCGTCAACATCGTGTTCGTGGTAACGTTGTCGCCCAGTGTACATAGTCCGTTTCGTAGTTACACATTTTGGAAACCATCTTGAAAGAAACATTCTAAGTGATTCAAGTAGAAATATATTTCGTCAAAGCTGGTCTGAAAGTGTTGTATATTTCAAGAGTACGTTGAGAAGCCAAAATATTTCACAACATAACTAAATAGCTCGCCTATACCTTTGCATTATTTGCATTAACATCATTTCGGGACATATTCTTAAGCAGAAAAGATGTTCAAACCAGGGTTAGAACGATAGGGACTTTTCGCGAAGAAGTCGAGATGAACGGAGCTTTATGTAAATGAGTTCAAACGGGACTGGCTCAAACGTAAAGAGTGTTACGGGTAAGGGTTCAAATTAAAAGGTCGTTTCGGGAACGGGAATGTTTTATTGGGAATTGGTCGAAACGGGACCGGTTCGAACGGGAAGGTCGTTTCGGGAATGGGTCAAAACGGGATGGGTTGTTTCGGGCTACACTTGTGTGACCACCCGTCCCGCGACTCGCGGGACTTTCCCGCGTTGAGGGCTCGTTTCCCGCGTCCTGCCAGAAATTCCCAAATCTTCAAAATGTCCCGCATTTCACACTGTCGTAAAATTCACTCTGCAACTCATGGTGCTGCCGAACAACGGGGCACGGGGAAGCACGAAGGTCACTGGTAATCCTGTGAATCGCAGTGGTACGCCATTTTCTATCCAAGCATTGCAGGAAGCGACCGTCGTTCTTGCAGGAGAACAAACGCGCATGCGCCTTTGTGCCCCTCCTTTCGGTGGCAAAATATTGTAAGAGAATATTGCTCGCCAAAAGTTCAAATATAAATTATTGTAATTATTTTCATATCGCTTTTTCAATGCGAAAAGGTTCCTGTGGAATACTTTTTTTTAGTGAAGACCGTTACACAAGGCAAAACAAAAAAAAAGAACATAACGTTAAAAATTTGTGTAAGAACATATTGATAAAAATAAGCGTTCAAAGGAAACAATAACCCAAAAAAGACTTACTGTTTCTTAATTTCATCTGATGCATTGAGTGTTGCTGCAGTTTATTTTTATACTTTCAACTTAAACGCATTTAGTAATATATTTGGCATCAACATATATCACTGGAAGTGAAAATTATTTTAGCTTGATTGCTGCAATACAGTTTGCAGGTGTATAAACAGCACAGAATATTAATCGTTTCAACAAAGCCTCGGTTTGTGGTGTGCGTGCTCACAAATTTCTTTTACACCCCCCCCCCCCCCCCCCCTGCACCCCGTGTCCCGCATTTCGCTAGCAGGAAGGTGGTCACCCTAGGCTACACCCATCCATGTAGTTCTGAAGGTAACCGCTTGGGGCACCACGGTCAGATCTCCTCCCCAATAGCTAAAGCGACCTCTTTCTTGTTGTCCCAGAAATGTTTTGTAACATGTTTTGTAACCATTCGGCTCGTGGCCGAATGGTTCCCGCGCGGCTCTCGCGCGAAGGCTCTTGGTTTGATACCAGGGAGCGGACTCCTCTTTTATTTATTCTTTCAACTTAGCATTCTCGTAAGTTCGAGAACCTTGTCGTCTGATCGAGGTTCGAATGTTCTACACGCCGAACGCGAAACCCACGCGGGCACAAAAGGTGCTCCGAGTGGCGGTCCAGAGTCAGTCTTGCCCCAGCGCTCGATCATGCTGTTTCGCCGACATGGACGCCTGCGACGATAGCCTTTCTCGATTTTGAAGGTGAACATTTCGGCAGACGTCTGCATGGTTGGGTTAAACGAAAATTGAAAATAAAGGGCAAACGCCAACCAATCCCTAAAAAATCGTAGGTTCCCAACGTTTCGGTGCCGGCTCGGCACGTTCCTGAAGAAGGTGCCGAGCCGGCACCGAAACGTTGGGACCCTACGATTTTTTAGGGATTGGTTGGCGTTTGCCCTTTATTTTCAATTTCTCGATTTTGTTTTGGGCACAAGTTATCCCCATTAAAAGTTTAGTTTCTTCAGTTATTCGCCGCCTCATCATTTTCCATTCGTGACAATATCCTGCTCTTTATAGGTGGACTGCATAAAATAGCCCTATGATACTTGTTTTGTGTTGTTGCGTGCTAATAAAACATTCTGGTAACGCAAACTTGCGCAGCTGCATAATTGCCGTTGTCACTGACGTCAATACAAATGACGTAATGCGGAAGTATCTTCAAAAGTAATTCAATTACATTTGTAAGCATTTGTACTCTACTCACCATACTTTACATTGAAAGTAACTTGAGTAGTATTTTTAATGCGTTATGAAGCAGGTATTTAGTAACTCAACTTAAATACTTTTATCGAGTTTTTTGTCCAACACTCGTCTCATTGGGTGGTTTGAGTCAAACCGGAGGGAACGTCCTGTGTGAATGGGCTTTCTGTATACAGTAAATTCAAGGTCTCCATCTCGCTTCTTCACAAAAACTACCAGAAACGCTAAGGTATTTCCCTTCTTATGTGTTCCACTGTAAATTGCGTGGCCGGCTCGATGGTGTTTAGATCCTCTAGAAGGTTGCCTACTTTTGAGGTTTTTTTTATGGTACATAATATATCGTCGACGTAGCGCAAGAACACTTTGGGGCTTGTAGCGAATGACTGCAGCGCCCTTTGTTCAATGGCCTCCATCGCCAAATTTGGTGTGACCCAAATCTCCGCACCCATGGTGGTTCCGCTGGTCTTGGTACAAACATTTCCTTTAATGCTGAAGTCCGAGTGATACTAAGGCATAACTCAAGGAGGCGGCACACTTCATCGACGTTAAATCTGGTCCTTTTATTCGGGTCTTTCTCTTTGTTGAGGTAGTCTTACTTGTAAGGAATTACAAGTGATTTCTTTACTGGTAACGGATTACGTACAACGTTGGTTCTTATCACAATTCAGGAGGCTAGGGATCCTGTAGCTCCTTTATCGAGTCTAGAAATTAAAATGATCTATTCACACAGTTAAAGGGCAACTCCACTCAAAAAGTCGACCCTATCGAAATGACTAATATCGCTTTAGGGGGTCAAAATACGGTCATACCCAAAATATCACGTTAAGCCGACGCCGCATTACCGATTAAAACCAATATTAAAAATGTTCTCCAGGCGCGGTTAGCGGCCCCAAAGCGGGTGAGCAATGCTGGCACTGGGTGAGCTAGTGAAGCAACACTGGGCAATGACGTAGGTTTAGTCCTACGCTCTCGTACGAACGCCACGGACGCTTCGTTTCCCTTGGCATTCTGCGATTCTGCTGACGGCAAGAGGTGCTTACCACGTTATCCTGTGTTCTCCTATTTTTATTAGTGTACAAACAGTTCATTTAACTCCAGCATTGCTTCCGCGACAGCGCGGAAGAGAGCGAAGCGGTGCTGCTAGCTCACGCGCGTGTCGTGGATCCGGAGAGACTCGCCGGACTCGCGTTGGAATATGTCGAGCACGACTTGTAGTGCTGTGGGTTGCACCAACAATCCGGTACGCAACCCCAAGCTGCGGTTCCACCAGTTCCCAAGAGACCGGAAGAGGCACAAGGTGTGGGTCGGTGCCGTTCGCCGGATAGACTTCGGAAGACTGTCGACTCCGAGCTTGCAACGCGAAGCTCTGCTCCCAGCACTTTACGTCAGACACCTACACACGGGATCTGCGGCTGCTGACTGTTGCGGGTTTCTCCACGAAACATGCGTCTTTGAAGAACGATGCGGTGCCGTCGGTGTTCGCGTACCGTCCGCCTGCTGCTGCAGCACGATCGGCCGGACGCAGCAGGTCGCGGCCGCTGATCTAACTAGCGTGCACATAAAGGCACCTTAGCGTTAGCAACTTAGACCGCTTGTGGATGCATCTGTTCATCTATCTCCCATTATTTATTTTTCTCGGTCCGCGAGAAGAAACAAATACAGTCACGCTGCGCCGGCACTGACCGCGTCATATTTATAGCAGTCGGATTCGCTTTTCAGCCGGCAAATTTATAAATACACACTAAAACTTACTACATTTGGTGCATATTAACAAAGTTAAGCGATAAAAAAAGAAAATGTGCAACTTACCTTCTGTTTTGAAACTCCTCGTGCGACTGAGCCGACATTATCGTTGCGTTGGCTCAGAAGCTCTGGACGAGAACTAGGTCATGCCGACGGCGCGCCACTAATATCAGTGTTGCCAAGCTGCTTCAGCCGGTAGTTTCGGTTTCGCCGTGCCTCCGGAACAATACTTGGACTCGCGATATCTACAAAAATATACACACTACCGAAAAACAAATTATATCTCGTGATTCAGGGTCGCCGACTACGACTAAACAAATCATAACCAAAAAATTTTAAAAATGGAGTGGAGTTGCCCTTTAAAGTATCTGCACCGCGGCGCGTTTTTAAGGCTGCCAATTTCTCCAACACAGGTATTTATTTTTAGTTCCTTTTCTTTTCTTTCTATTCCCACAGGCAACAGCTACACAAACGGAACATTCTCTCTATTCAAAATTCTCGAGTGCTCCTAATATTGCTCTAAAAAGGCAAATGTACCTTTTAAAATTAAAAGCGCTAAGAATAGACCAGACAAAACAAACACGAAAAAAGTGGAAGGCGTCTTGTTCACCTTCCGTTTTTTTCGTTGTCTATTGATAGCGCTTTTAATTTTATAAGTCATAAAACAACTCGCCCGCTTCTCCACTTTAGCAAATATACCGCAGTAGTAATATTCCACTGTCGTCACATTCTGCGTTTAATTCGATTCATTTTTTTTTCTTTTCTTCAGCCTTTGTGCACTATTTTACGATTATATAAGCACCTACATAAATTCGCGAACGCACTTTATGGAACATTAAGGAGCAAAAAAAAAAAAAGAATGCAAGTATATATGCTGGCAATTTCTGCCAGCAAATCAAAATTTATAGAATGCGAAATATTTTGCTTGCCTCCGCAATACTGTAACGCAATAGACCCTTTAAAAAAATTATAATCGCATCAAGGAACATTGACCTTAGTTATTTTGCGTGGGCACGAAACACGGGACTTGATTACAAGTCCTCGCCGTTCACTGACGCAGCCCTTGTACTCGATGCGAGCTGAGCCGTGTTCTCCCCGAACTCTGACGGAGCTGTCGTGTTCAAGGTACATGGCGAAAGTGCGTGGCCGAACAACGACGAACTCGGATAATACGCGCAGGAGCTCTAATATGGCGCTCATTTCAGAAACAAATGTTGATCACTGCGCGAACATAGATTGCGGTCATGGTACATCGGTTTTAGCGCTCGACAGACAGAAGGTACACCCGTAAGAAATGTGAGAATCCACCGTTTTGCTATATCTACATTCTCCACAACCCCCATTATTTCTTTCAAATGTTTAAGAGACTGGAACCTATACTTCGAGTTCCAGCCCTAGCTTAGATCAAAGAGCCCTTAATGGCAGGCAGGTGCCCCAAATAAGCCTAACGGACTGTTCCCTCACATATACTTACGACTGTACCAGTACCTTGCCAAGGCTTCCAACACCTACCGGCAGAACTAACTTCGTAATTTTGCATTTCAACGGACGATGTAGCGAAAAATAAAAATATTTGTAACACCTGTTTCCTTCCTGCGGCAAATCACTCGGCAGTGAGCAACATCCGTTCCCGGCGGCGCAGCTCTTCACCGAGTGCTCCTAGTCGAACATTGCCTGTTGCGGCGGCCGCTGCCATGTCTGCCTCTACGAACACCTCGTCTGCAGCTGCTCGCCTCGCTCTCGTGACTGGAGGTGGAAGCGGCATCGGGAAAAGCGTATGCCATGCTCTCGCCAGCGAGGGTGCTCACGTCATCGTGGCAGACCTCAATCTGGACGCCGCGACCTGCCACTGCCTCATCTCTGCCAGGTAGACGCGCTGCAATATAAACAAAGTGCAATATATATATATTTTTTTTAAAGTTCGTTTTGCTAATTTAGCAGTGCTATGGGCGTTATCCACCCAAAAAAAAACTAAAGAAATGCGTTATTAGAAGAACGCAAAAGAAAACTAAAATAATTACATAACTTGGCGCCTAAAAACGCGAAACCAATTGAAGTGTAATTTTGTTTTTGTCTTGGGGAAAAAAAGTAACGAGTAACGTTACTCCGTTACTCGTCACTCGGATAAGTAACGTATGTACATTACCCGTTGCTGTTTTCAAAATGTAACGAGTACTTTACACGTTACCGAAACGTTTTAATATCATCATCAAAAGTTAGCCAACTGAAACTCGCGGCCAGTCGAAATACGGTTTCACTCGGCGTAACTAACCATCTTTTAATCCTATTGTATTGTTGGAACTTTTTAAAAAAGGCTAGTAAATCGTTAAGCCATATTTTTTGTTAAAAGATTCGCCATTCACAATGCCTAACCGGTAAGACGAAATTAAAAACAAAGATTGTAATACGGCTAAGACCACGAGAAAAGTGAACGATAAGGAAATTTGATTAGACACTTTCACCGTGCGTTTTCTACACCACTGCCCCTCACTTTAGAAGAAGGACAGCCTTCTTCTGAAACAAACAAAACACCTTCTAAAATGGGAACGAAACTAATGATTACAACAAAAGGAATGATGGCATATATATCCTGGCATTCTCGAATGGTAAAACACGCCAAAAACTTTTGCGGCTCGTTGAATTGTGCTCTTACGAGTACTGGGTGGCCACATCCTCTACTTTGCACCGACGATTTTTTTTTTTTTTTTAAACGAGTGCCTTTACTGCTTTGTTCCTTGTAAGCCATCTTTACACTTCCCAGACAGCCAGCAACATCATGCGTTTAAGGTGGACGTCGGGTGCTCCGCATCGGTGAATTCGCTCTTCCAAGATATCCAGAAGGCGTGTGCCCGCCCGCCAAACATAGTCGTCAACTGTGCCGGAATAGCCATCCCAGCAACAGCCGTCGTCGACACCACCGAGGAGGACTTCGATAAGATCATTCGAGTCAACCTGAAGGTTTTTACCATTTCTAACCCCTCTACACTCCGCTTCTCCTCCGTTCCGTCATAGTACCCTCTAAATTCAGCGTTGAAACTGAATCGCAGTATAGATTTCCCAACGTTAGTTCAGGTAGCAACAATTTGCACGCTAAATTTAGAGCAGAAACTGAAATGGTGTTAAGTCCGGGAATGTCACTTTTCCCGTTAAGTTTTGTAGAGAGACTCTAATTCTGTATAGGTCACGTGACATCAGCTTACATAATATTCATTATCTCGATTAATTCATGCGGAAAACTGAAAGGGTGCTTAGGTCAGGCGACGTCATCCTCCCCAATAAATTTGGGTTGGAGAATAAATTGGTGTGCAGGGCCGATGCCTATTTTTTTTTAAACATGAAATGATCTTTAGAGGAACTACAGTCCCAAATTCGAATCCTCTTTTCCATGCATTTACTAAGTAAAATGAAGTCACGTGATATCGAGTCACGTGAGATCAATTTCCACACGATATTTAGCGGTAAATGCACGGATGAATGGACAAAATCTTGAGATTGAAGTTCTTCTAAAAATCATTTCGAGATTTTATAACAATATCTATATGGCCTTAGGGGTGCGGGAAGAATATTAAACAATTAAATAGCAAATAAGACTGCAGGCTCATTGTCCCTGGTTACTTTTTTTTTTTTTAGATACGGTCGTTTTCATAGCTTCGCCATTCGCTAGAATTCATATGGTGTTCTCTATGATTGGCGGTGTCAGTGTTCTGCAGGTGAGTGAACTCAGAGATGTTATCTCTTAGAATTAAGTCAACCTTGGTTAATTTTAAAGTGAAACGGAATATGCATCGAGCGTTTGGGATAGTTATACGCGTGGACATTAGGTGCGAATATTCACAACCCAAAGAGACTGCGTAATTTAGAAAGATAATATCGGAAACCATGATAGCCTTTATGCAGCGTGCAATAGCCCATTTAGTGAATTCCCAAGCGCCCTGGCCCGCACCCGAGGAACTCTGAATGAACTGTGAATTCGACCTATTCCACAGTTGCGCAGTTTCAAGCGAAATTCGGAGTCACACTGAACAAGCGCCTTATAGAGCCCAAGGACCTATCATATCACTTCTAAAATTTCTCGTCAATATCAGCATTTTTGATACTGTGCATGCGATCCAGCTTTCAACCTGGCTGAGCTGCAAACATTTCTTACAATAATAGCATTCTCATGTTCGTTGATTTAGCAGGAATTGCTTAAAAAGCCGAGAATTCACAACAACAAAAGCCAGAATTTAGCTCGAAGTCAGAGGGGCTGTTTATAGATTTTTTGTCGTTTCTAACTTAATATCAGCGTCTTTGAAGTTGTAAGAGAATGATAATACTGTAATTCTGTAGCTCAGCCATGTTGAAGTGTGGAGAGCATGCACAGTATCGAAAACGCCGACATTTACGAAAAATTTATAAGGGATATAACAGGTCCTTGGGCACTATACGTATCTTGTTGAGGGTGACTCCAAGTTGCACCCAAAACACACTGACCCTGGAAGCGGTCGAAAATACAGGTCACTATGGAGCGGAAGGAACGCCGTTCCCATTATTCTTGGAGTGCGGGCCCGAGCTCTTGGGGGATTTAGCAAATGGTCTATTGGGGAGTTCGTGTATATTTGGTCGTTAACATGCCGACAAAAATACCGATACCAGCCTGTAACATAAACACTGCATGTGAAATATTTTCTGTTCAGTATCGGGTAGAGTAATGAGAGTGCGAAAACAATCTGCTTTATACTTGTTCTTATCTCGTCAAGGATATTGCCTAAAAAGCTTATTTTTTTATTTTGCTTCGTTAAACTTCATTCAACGAACCAACCAACCAATTTTGTCAGGGTGGCTCTGGGCCCTCTGCTCTACGCCTCCAGCTCTGAGGCTGTCTTTAATTGCAGTGTTTTTTTTTAGTTATTACCCTTTTAACAGTTTTAGGCTTCCATCTCTCTTGTGTTCAAATTGTGGCAAGTTTGGCTAAACGATTTTTCGTCACCAGAGGTAATCTTTTTTTTCATTTATTTTTCTAATGAGCGTAAAGGGGCGGGGATACGAATGTGGGGAAAATGAGAGGTTTAGATAATAAAGAACACATGAAGCAGAGACATACCATACATCCGCAAAACCGGGGCTTCTAAACAAGACGCAATTATTCCTGTTACATATTTATGAAATTTAAGTGAGGATGGTAAGAACAAGTTATAATCTAGAGGACTTAAACGCGCACAAAACTCGGACGAAGAAGAGACAAATACTACATGGACTGGCGCTAACGTTCAACAACGTCCATGTTTTTCGCGCTCTTAAGTCCTCTAGATCACAGTGCACCAACTAACCCAATCCAAAGTTTTAATCCAAGTTATAACATTTTCTCTTAAAGCGCGATAAACAAAATATGTACTAAGACAGGAGTGGGATCTATGAAAGACCACGCTTAAGCGCTTTCGAATGTCACTGCGGTGTGTTTCGCCTGTTGGATGTATAATGTTCCAGAATTTCATCGCAACTTCTTTATTGGGTAATATACTCAGGTTAAATCACAGATTTTCTATATTTTTAGGGGAGCTTCCTGGTGACCCAAGCGGCTGGTCGAGCCATGATTGCCGACAAAGTTGCCGACGGTGCCATGGTGAACATGTCAAGCATGATGGCGAAAATAATCCACAATGGAGAGGGCGCGTACTCGGCCTCTAAGGCAGCAATCGTGGCGCTCACCAAAGTGGCAGTGAAGGAGCTGGCTTTCCACGGCATTCGGGTCAACGTCGTTCTACCCAGTCTCATTGCAACGCCATTGTCCTCCTCGTGCAACACTTCAGAGTTTCTGTCCCAGGTCTCGGCCCGCATTCCCCTAGGAAGGGCCGGTCTTCCAGAAGAGGTGGCCGAAGCCGTTAAGTTTCTCTGCAGCTCCCGAAGCAGCTTTATGACTGGCTCCGCCGTTGATATTTCTGGCGGCGTGTAAAGCACGATTCAGACGGCTTCGTTGGTGATGTTTAGAGTGATGGAAACGACACCAACGACAAAGTCACTGGGACGAGAGCGCGCTGGAAAGAATGTTGAAAGGAGTAAAGAAGTTCTTTCGTGAAACAGTCACGAGAACCGGTTGTCCCGGAAGCCCCGGTGTCCCGTTCGTTGCGGAAGTTGAGGATCCTGAGGACACCACCGACGCAAATCTGTGAACCGGCCTCTATGGAAGCGTGCGGCTTGCGGACAAGTTTAGATGTGTTTGTTTAAAATTAAAAAAGTCATCACCTCATTCGGTTCGAAGCATATGTAACAACCTTTCTCACGCCCGAAATCTGGCTCTGATATTACCTACGTTCCAAAACCAAAAAATAAAGGAATTTTGTAATTGATTGTGTTTCTAACTCTGCCGATGCGCAACTACACTTATATATCTAGAGGAGCCTCGAGATGTCCTGCAAAAAAGGCGCATATCCCAACTTCTGGCAAAGCCCGCAGGACACCAATAATTTTAAGAGCTACTACTGAGAAACAGGTTTATTGACCGTAACAAGCGAAAGCACTAACCGCCTTTTTTGTTTGCGTTTCCAGCCGAGCGCGCGAAGGGTACAGTGATATGACATTAAATAATTTTGCATAAGGTAAACACCAAAAAACAGTTTTCTAGAAAAACAAAACGAGTTCGAGAACTGCATGCACATTATTTTTCGGAACATTAAAAAACTCATGCCTGTTGCGAGAAATCTTATTTTAGCTAAAGGATGGTTTTATTTTAATAATGGCTATTATTCTTAGCCGCATCACAGAGTTAGTGATGCGCGACGTTTCATGTTAGCGACGTTTTATGTGGCAGGAACCGGGGTCAAGTGTCGTTAAGGCAAGGAGATATCGAAAATTGTTTAAAGATTTCGAGAGTCGATGGCGACAGTGGCATGGGTGTTCATCAATAAATTTTAACAAACGAACGTTCATGTATATACTTTAGAATGAGGTCAACTAAATCTGTTAATTCACAGGCCCGACCACCCTTTCATTGAATTTTCTTCTTGGGAGGAGGGGAAAAGCGAAAATAACTACGTCTGGGGTTATTGGGCGCACGTGTTCCCCTTCGCGCTTCATTGACCCACTGGTGTCGCCCTTTCGTGCCCATTTGCCTGGTTGGGCTGGTGTTGGGATCTCCGGGTTCCTTTCTCCCTGTCGGTCTTTCCTGGGTTATTTCTTGGTGTGGCCCAGTTTTTTCTAAGTACAGTTCCCAATTGGCTTTTTGGTGAAATTCCCACTCTATCAAAGGATCCAATTATATTTATATCGAATTGGTTTTAATCTTGGCTGTGCCTACACCCAAGCGGTACCGATCAAGGATCAGATATGTTTTTATTCTTTTAATTTCCCCTCCTTAGCTAGCTAGTTCAGCTAGACACTCGCATAAATCAATGCTTCTTTGAGAACATCTTTCTATACGTAAAACGCACATATATAAAGTATCTTTTTGAGCAGTGAAAGCGCCTGTATTTGGTTGAAGAACAAGCATGCAGTAAATGAGTAATGCACTCGTCATAAACATGCACGCGTAAGTTTGCTGATATGGCTGTACTGACAAACAAAGTACTACCAGACTGAGGGTCCCGCCTTGAAGGTTAGAACATCCTTTTGGTTCTCTTTCCAGTTTATTCGTATGCTATTTATTTCCGTATTCATTTTTTATTTACATTCCTTAGAGGTCAAAAGGGCATTACAAGATAAACAAAAAAAAACCAAAACTACATGAAATATGTAAAAAGTATGGCACTAAAGAAAATGAGATATTCAGGGCACTTGGACAAACACTAATCTACAGACATTGTGGAAGATAGTGAAACAAACAGGACATGTAGAAGATATATGTCCCCTTTTGTGTGCTCTGTTTTATAGCGAAGCAGTACGAACTGGCCCAGTCTTCAACATTACTTCCCAATTAAAATGACTGTTTTAAAACGGATTCGTAGGCAATTGGGGCTATCCACACAATCAAGTGGTTCCATTCGATTCTGGGCCTTGGAGTACATAAGTAAAGATATAGGCGTACCATGGAGTAAAGATATAGGTGTAATCGAGGGTGCAGCAAATGCATGGCTGCGCGAGCTTGAACTCTGACGTAACTCAAACCAACTAGAACTGAACATTAACAAAACAAAATACATTATTTTCAAACCTGGACTTAAGCAACTAGGTAGTAATTTTAAAATAACGTTTAAAAACATGGAACTAGAGCGAGTGACCTTCCTAAAATTCCTAGCCGTTTTCTTCGAAGAAACACTAAGCTGGACCCTACCATATAAATCATGTCCGTTCTAAAATATCTCGATCCACAGGCATCATATACAATCTAAAAGATCTCCCCCCTAGTTGGCTAAAATGTCAGTTATACTACAGTCTAATACAATCGCACCTACATTACTGCTTACTAGTCTGGGGAACTACCACTACAATCAATCTAGATAGGTTATTAGGCATACAGAAAAAAGCAGTTCGCTATATTGCAGGCGCTCACTTCACCGATCATTCAGCTCCATACTTCAAGAAGTATAAAATTTTGAATATAAAAATGCTGTATACGCTAAAACTAGCCATGGAAATATATTATTACTACAACAATGAGCAAAATAAAGTTTGTGAAACTTATGATACTAAGAGAACCCAATATGATCTGCGGAATGAAACTTACATAAAACCCAAAATACGGACAAACTATGGCTCGCGAGCATTAGCCTACAAAATACCAGAAATCTTAAATGGACACCCCTGTGTGGTTGAGCTATTAAAACCTCCTACTACATTATTTAGAGTTAAGAAGACCACCAAACACTACCTTTTGGATGCCTCTGAATAGTTTTGTACGTGTGTATGAATGCATGTATGTATGAATGATATGTATTTTGTATCCTGTATTTGTATTTGTAATTTTGTGAGATGCGTCTAGCCATTACATTATCCGTTATATTTCTTTATATTCAAGTTGAAACTTTATTGTAAAACATGTTTCCCTGTTTAATGTGCATATGTTAATCACATGTTTCTATGCTTGCAACCGGTTGGTCTGCTTGTGTTATTACCATTTCCTTTTTTTCTGCTGTGCGATGTGTAAGGGTGAGGGGGCCTTGTCAGGTAAAGTCTGTTTACCTTTTGCCCACTCACCCGTGACTCAAGAAGTCCAAATAAAGGTTATTATTATAAAAGAAAGCACACGTTGATGTGGCAATAGTGAACGCCTGATTATGACAGTGGGTTTTACGAAATTTAATAAATGTTTTTATAATATTCTTTTATACTTTCAGCATTGCGTATAAACTCCATAGAAGGAGATGCATCCAAAGCAGGAAACGCGACATAACACAAAAATAAAATAATAAATAATACAAAAATTGCAGTGCAGACAACTACTTGACAAAGAAGTGCTTAAGTACCGCGCCGTTAAAAATTGTTAGTGATTGTGAACTGATAACACTTAGAAAGATTGTTCCACTCTCTCATACTGTTTGAAGGATGCTTTGAACAATGATGTTCTACATAACGGCTCAATGATTGTCAAATTGTGTTTGTTTCTCTTAAGCCTGTTTTTGTTAAATGGCGATTAATTAAAGTGCCGATAAATTAAATTTCGATTAATTAAAGTGAATAGTGCATACAAAAAGTTAGGGCGAAAACAAGCTGGTGAAGGTTTAACATTTTGGACAAAACCCCAAGACTAGGGTGAAAAAGGACCACACAACTCGAAGTCTGTATTTGAGACTTCGTGTTGTGTTGTCCTTTTTTTGCCCCAGTCTCGAGATTTTATCAAAAATGTTGCATGATCTAGCGCCACGATGATAGTAAAATCGTCTAACGTTTGTTTTTTTGTTTTTTTTAATAGAGTTTGGGGCAACTGGCGACTGCGTCTGACCAATTGGTCAGACGCATTCGCCAATTGCCACAAACTCTATTAAAAATAGTAAAATAGATAAATAGGCGTCTAAAAATAATTAGACAATTCAACTATCATCGTAGCGCTAGATCATGCAATCTTCGCAAGGTACATAATTAGGATATTGAAAACACAAAACTGTAGCGTCTGTACGCGTACCATAATGCTTTTTTTTTTGCGCTTTCTGGAGAACTTGGGAAGACGACTTTGTGTGAGTATCCCTTACATCTGCGTATTCTAACATAGGGTTAATTAAAGTTCTATAAGCCGCCAACTTTGGCTGCGCTGTGCAGTACCAAAGGTGGCATATATAAAAAACATAGTTTCCGCAAAGTTTTTTTAGCAATAAACTTGACATGAGCGTTCCAGGTAAAATCAGAAGTAAATAATTAGCCCTACAGTGCAAGGTGTATCATATGTAATTAAAACAAAGATACGCAAATATTTTCACATATTCTCTTAGACAGTGCGCGAATGCACGGTGTAACAAATCAGATACATACCACGAGCAGTCTAGTGCAATAAGCCACCCTTAGGTGCTGCCATGCATCCGGGGTCCTGGTTGAAGTCGTATTTTACTTGCGCGCCAATTTGCATCGGAACTTGGGAACTACAAGTGTTTCTCGCTGCTGCGTTTGTTAAGTTGTTGAGTTAAGACAGATAAGAAAATATATTAATAAAACCTACACTCTTTTAGCTAGGCACACGTGTATTTCCACTTTTGTGGAAACCAAGGTTTTAGTCCCTCAAGCTAGCTTTTTGCCAGATATGATACATATTTCGTTTAAGGAGGATACTTTGCGTAGTTGATTGGCCGCCTACTATGCTCCGTTTTATTTAAAAAAATGATTTTTGGAGAAGTAGCGTGTGCAGACTTCTATTCTCATGCTAGAAAGTACCCGGATCGGTGGAAACATATCGTAATGCAATTAAGAATTATAATTTCCGGCAAGTAGAACTTAGTTTACATGCGAAACCAGCGTCGTATGTACTGATATTTGTTACGCAGTAGGAATATGGCGAACTCCATCACAAAAAAAAAAACAAAAAAAAAAACTCAACACATTTTATTTTTTGATGAGAGCGAGGGCTGGGATGATTCAGATTTTGAACCTGATGGTAAGAAGATTCTGCCAGCTGCAGCGATGAAGAAATTTCAGATGCTGCTCCAAACGCTCCAAGCTCCGGTGCCGGGACTGGTCCAAGTGTGGAGAGGAAGAAAAAAGAATTCTTCATCCCCGCATCACAAAACAAATTTTGAAGAAACTCAGCCCTGCCTTTCAAAATAAGGGGCAATGAAAACACCATATCAGTTTTCGTTTCGTTATTTCTTTACGGACGAACAGATAGAATTCATTGCTGAGCCTTACAGCGTACTGGTCGACGCTGGTAAGCCAACACAGGTGACTCCAGCTGATGTAAGAAAGTATCTGAGAATCTGTATGTATATGTAACTGGTGCACTTGCCAAGTATCCGAGACTACTGGGACGCAGAGGTCTGAAACAAGGATATATCTTCAATATTGTCTGCGAACAGCTCCAAAAAATAAGGCGATTCTTCCGCTTTTGTAACAATGAAGAAATGAACCTTTAAAAAAAAAAACATGTGACAGGCTTTTTGAAGTCTTCGAAAACCTTCAGGATATTTCTTTCAGTATCCACTGAATAATGTCTTTCAATGGACGAGCAAATGTGCAGAACTAAAGCCCGGTATTTCTTTAAGCAGTACATATTCCGCATAAATAGGGTTACAAGCTGTTCGTGCTTAACAGCTGGTCTGGATATGCTTGTAAAGCCGAGATCTACACTAGACAAGAAAACTGTCCATCCCGAAGACGACCAGTGGAGCCAGATATTGGTGCCACCGGAAGCATTGTTGTGAGACTCAGCAGGCAACTTTTAAGGAACGTGAAGCATAAGATTTATTTTGACAATTATTACACTTTACCTTAAGCTGTAGTGTACCTGACGAAGCAGGGGATTCTTCCCTTAAGCTCTGTGAGGAGGAATCGTGTCCAAAACTGCAAGCTCCCGGTTGACAAAAGACCTGAAAAACACAAAAAAGGAAACAGCAGTAGAGAATGTCGCCCGGATTGATGGCGTTGATGTGACAGCGGTCATCAGGAAGGAAAGCAAGAGTGCACTCCTCTCGGTGTTCGTGGGAGTGGATGCAAAGGCAGAAGTGTAGTGATACGATCGCAAGGTAAATACGAAGGTCAATGTTCAATGTCTCAACATCATCGTTCAATATAACCTACACATGGGTGGAGCGGTCCTCCTGGATAAAGTCATAGGACGGTACAAGAGTTTCACGCGATCAAGGAAGTGGTACTCCAAGGAATTCTACCACCTCATTAACCTCACCGTGGTAAACTCGTGGCTTCTCTTTAAAAAAAGCAAAAGAGGTTCCGCCGCAGTTCCTATTGCTACTTTCTGGAAAGAGGTAATGCAGTGTCTCTCACAAAAGAGAGCAGTGGCAAAAAAAAAAAAAAGAAACGCCAGACCGCCAGCAGACCTTCAACGCGAGATTGAAGACGAGATGAAGAAAGGATCTGCCGCGCACGCTTCTCCTCGGGACATTCGACTGTATAAGCTGAGCCATTGGCCACAGTGGATGGATTCGAGGCAGCGCTGCCCAGCGCTCACTTCTGTAAAGTGCGAAGTGTGTGGCGTGGCGCATTGCTTGAAGAAAAAAAAAAAACAAGAATTAACGTTTTTCACAAAACATTATACCTGTAAATGCATCATGCATCGTATATGCCACAAACACTTTTCTGTTAATTTCTAAAGGTAAAAATAAAGCTGGAATTTTTTCATTGGTTTTTGGTAGTTTCTTGAGGGGCTATAAACCGAAAACATGTTTTCACCGATATATAAAAAGAATGCATTCTAGTGTTCAAACACCAAGATATTGAAATCAATTACCAACACAAGTGGTTTAGCAATAACAGAGTATGCAAAATACAGCGGAGTATATTTTTACGTCAGACATTTCAACAGAATTCTCGCAATTCGAAGCCATATTTCATGTTAGACACCATGAATGTATTAAGAAAAGAGAGAAGGCCAAAAGGCGTCGATGCCGGGATTGCGCTAACATATTGCTTTACCTGCATAATGTTAATTGTTTATATCAGAAGCTGCAAAGTGGTAGAAGCGCAGCCATTACTGTTAGGAGTATGACTCGTCATTGGTATTTCGTCAATATTGTCAATATTCAAACATAACATGTTGCGAAAATGAAAAGTTTAGGTGAGAAGGTAAGCCTAAAGGAAATTTGTTAAACTGCATCAATTGGTCATTCAAAAAAATTACGTCATTGTAATTTTATCTTCTATTTTATTCATTCTCGTGCATTGTATGGCACAATCTTTATGCATTTGACATTTATCAGTCCCAGATCTTCTCTAAAGTTACATGAATTACGTGCAATGTGCTTCATATTTACATTTCGATCGTTCCATTGTTACAGTTTATGTTTTAACTTATAAGTACTAAATAGACTAAGTAAATATTACATTTTAACATGTACAATATACTATACCAACAAGACTGAACGTTTATTAAATTCTCGAGGCACCCTGTTGTCATTTGTGCCACCAGTGAGCATCCTGTTGCCAGTTTTTACTGTACATCAAAAAACAAAACTGAGTAGTGCATAACTTAGTCAAGCAATATATCAGTTCCCAAAATACTAAGAATAAAGTAGTCACCTAACTATGACAACTGACAAAGCATCACTTAAGTTAATATAAGAGTAACTTTAATTTTGATTGATCGAGGGTCATATTTAAAAAAAAAAACAGGTCTATATATATAAACGGTGTGGTTGTAAAACCCACGCACCCCACATTACATCTCACAAAGTATTTTATTGACGTCTTCTAGAGAGTACCGTTTTAAAGCCATAGGGGTTTAATGATCGGATCGTCTTCTTTTAAAATAATATTGTGATAAACTAACGTCGTTTTTTGAGGCTATGGCCGGATCATATTTGTGAAGAGTAATGTCTATGGGAAGGAGGATTCTTCGGTGCTTCTTGTGGAACTAGAAGGAGAACAAGGCAGGTCATTTTCGGGGCCGAAGCAAATGCCACAGACAGCCTTCGTGTTGGCATTGTGGGAGGCGGGAATTTAAGGTTGAAAGATGTAATAAGAGGCCTTGTGATAAGCTCCCAGATTTCTTGCCCGTGGATAGCATCAGATGTGGGGCAAGGGGAACCGGACGAAGCCTACATTACTTTGAGGAATTATGAAGTCAGGATTCCAGTTGTAAATGAAACCGTAAAACGGGCAACCAAGTTCTTGATGGAAAATATACCTGCAGTAAAGGGTAGTTTCGGAAAGCAAT
Organism: Ixodes persulcatus; assembly: GCA_013358835.2. NCBI lineage: Eukaryota > Metazoa > Arthropoda > Arachnida > Ixodida > Ixodidae > Ixodes > Ixodes persulcatus. The sequence continues at coordinate 97,642 of JABSTQ010010883.1, read as the reverse complement.
GTGTTACAGTGCTGCGAGACACTGGTTGCAATACCGTAATTGTGAGGAAGAGCTTAGTTCCCGCGGGGAGCTACACGGGCAGCTCACGTCCGGTATGTTTTTTAGATAGAGTTTGAAAATATATAGCAGAAGCATGCTTTTTTCACTGGAAAGGTCATTGCGAAATTCGTCGCCTACCCATTATACCAATTTGTCCTTGGTAACATCACCCAGGTGACAGAGGCACACAAGCCGGACTCCCGCGGAAATTGCGACCAACAGGTAAGCAACGAAGTGCCACCGCGAACTGAACAGGATGTAGGTTGCGAGAACAAGAAAGAAAAGGTAATTGAAAAGAACGTAATTGATTCACCAGGTCACGACTCGAGCAGTTGGCGTCAACATTTGACAAGGCAAGAAGCGAACATTTCCGGGCTTCAACAACAGGCGGAGAAGAACAGTTACGAGAGAAAAGAGCTCCCAAAAAACTTGCCGCAGGTTCCAATCCCGGAAACGACCCCCGAGTAAATTTGGAAAAAAAATTTGTTGTGCGTATATTAAACAGCCGGAACTTAGAGGAAATTTCGAGAAAGTAGAGGAATGACGCGCCCATGAAGAAGTGCTACGACAACACTGGCAAGGGGATAACGAAGCACATGACGCCGCACCAGACACGACATTGTGATCCGTTGCAACTTGCTTTTTCAAAGCTGCGTGTTTTCCACTGGAAGAAGCATCGAGCAGTTGGTGCTCTTAAGGTGATGGAGGTCAATCGTATTGGCAGTGACTCACAATGGCATCATGCCTGGGCACCGAAGCGTGGATAACACGCAGACATTGGCGACAGAAAACTTCCTGTGGCCCCGAAATTCAGACTGACATCAAGAGATATGTTCGCTTGTGCGACGTCTGCCAACGAACAGTATCGAAACGCAGAGTAGGCAAAGCACCTCTAAGAACAGTGCCCGACAATCGAGGCACCATTCAAGAAGGTGGCGGACGACCTTATCGGGACAAATAAACCAACGGCAAGGTCGTGCAACCAATATTTTCGACGATGGTGGACATGGCCAGAACGTACCAGGACGCTGTTTCCTTCCAGGAACATTGGGACGGAGCAAGTGCCAGAAGCGCTGGTAGATACGTTCGTTAGATACGAAATTTTGTCTGATTTCGTTAGCGATCGAAAATCCTGCTTTACCCCATAACGTTTGAAGGAGGAGAGCAGACTTCTGTCTGTGAAGTGTCTATTAACCGCCCCTTACCACCCAATGGCGAATGGATTAGTGAAGACACTTAACGGGAGAATCAAACAGATAATAAAACAAATCTGTTAGGGGAGGCTCAAGGACTGGGATATATACCTACCGGCACTGTTCGCCTACAGAGAAGTCCCGCAAGCGAGCCTGAGGTTCTCACCCTTTGAGTTGCTCTATAGGCGAAAAGTACATGGACCTTTGGCCATCCTCAAGGAGATTTGGTCCAACGAATCACTGAAATATAACCTCAAGACAACCTACACGCACGTGCTAGGGCTAAAAAATAAACTCCGCCTCTGTATCTACGTTATATATACAGGGTGTTTTTTTTTTTTTAAGCTTAACAGATTTGTTTAAAAAAAGCCGTGAAATTTACACTTATGCCGCTTGTGGAGGCGAGTTATACGGCCAGGGGGACATATTATAGGGGGATAATCGTAACAATCAGTCAGCTAATTAATTAAAATTCGTTAATTAACTTTTTAATTAATGCAAATAGGCATATGGTTCCAATTAGAAATTTGCTCAGCGTCATCGAAAACCCCTAAATCAGTCATTTTCAGAAAGACTTTGAGCGCGTGAGAAGCGTAGTAGTGAACTGAAGTTACCGCTCGTGGAGCAGGTACAAAGCTAGAGGTTGCGATAAAGCGCCCGCGCGATTTTTCCGTCTCTTATCTAGCCCCAGCCTTGTACCTGCTCCACGAGTGGTAACTTTAGTGCACTACTACGCTTCTCACGCGCTCAAAGTCTTTCTGAAAATGACTGAATTAGGGGTTTTCGATGACGCTGAGCAAGTTTCTAATTGGAACCATATGTCTATTTTCATTAATTAAAAAGTTAATTAACGAATTTTAATTAATTAGCCGACTGATCATTACGATTAGCACCCTATAATATGTCCCCCTGGCCGTATAACTCGCCTCCACATACGGCATAAGTGTAACTTTCACGGCTTTTTTTAAACAAATCTGTTAAGCTTAAAAAAAACACCCTGTATATTTTTATCTGTCATCTCTCCGTTTAGTATACCTGAAGAAGACCGTTTGTTTGAATCGTTGCTCCCTTTCTTTCCTCTTGCACATCTTGTTCCCTTCATATCCGTACTAACATACTAACAGTGTCCGGCAGAACCCCAAGTCATTGGCTTACTATTGTTTGAAAAAAGCCAAGGAAAAGTACACGAATAACTATGACAACAAAGCGTCAACCGCCGACTAAGACCAGGGGACTTGGTTCTTATTCTGCTTCCAAGCGATCACAATAAGCGCGCCGGTCGTAATCGTTAAAAAGAAAGACAGGTCTAACAGGTTTAGTGTTTATTTCCGAACATTGAATGACGTGTTTAAGTTGGACCCAGAGCCAATCCCAACGATAGACGTCACTTTTGCTAACGTAAGATGAAAGGGGTTATTTTCCAAGTTTTACTTATCGAAAGGTTATTGGTGAATTTCGTTGTAGGAATCATCTAAGGAGAAGACGGTGTTATCATCGGAGAGGGGACATTACCAGTTCAAGTTTATGCCGCTTAGGCTGTAGACCGCCTCGGCTATCTTCACAAGGCTGATGAGAAATCAGCTCGATAGAATCCCTGATGCTCATCCCTACACCGATAATATTCACATCGAGTCAGACTCGTGAACAGAGCACATTGAATCACTGATGACAGTTTTGATAAGTCCGATAACATCGCAGCGCGGCCAAATGAATGTTAGACAGGATTCACTGGGACAGCCCTTCTCGGGCACGAGCAAAGCGGAGGGCAAATCTTGCTTAAAGAATAAATCCTTGGAAGGATCCAAGACGCGCCGAGACCGGTGAATAAGCGCCAAGTTAGGTCGTTCCTCTAATTAACTCGCTACTATCACGAGTTTGTGGCACATTACATGGATCTTGCTTCTCCATAGGTGGAACTTACGATGAAAGAAGCACGAAATGAAGTTCAGTATGGTGAAGGGCAGGAGTCTTTTGAGAACTTGAAAGATTTATTTTAAAGATCACCTATCCTTTTGGCTGCAGATCCGGGGAAGCAGTTTGTTTTGCGGACGGATGAATCTTATGCATGCTTGACTGCAGTATTACTGCAGGAAAGCAAGGGCCTCCTTCAACCTGTTGCACATGGTAGCAGGAAGCTGAGTGAACCAAAGAAGAATTATGCCACAATAAAAAAAGTGTGCTTGGCGATTGTGTGGGCCGTCGAGAGATTTCGTCTATTACTTTTAGGCAGAAACTTCAGTATACAAAACGATCGTAGGTCATTTGAATTTTTGGATCAAGCGAAGTATACTGACAGCCGCATGAGGCGATGGAGTATGTGGTTACAAGACCAGAACTTTCACGTAGAGTACATCAGAGGATCGGATAATGTTGGTGCAGACTTTTTGAGTCACATTGAGATTTGAAATGAGAATGAAACCAGGACTGAGGAATGAATAAGTATTTCGTTAATTATTGAAGTGTGGACTATATGGTAAGTTATTTGTTTCGCTATCGGTGCATACTTCTTGAACATATGCGCGGCTGCTACAAAAGAAAGTGATTGTTTGTGAGCGCATGTCGGCGACCACGGCGATGCATGTCACATGAAGGAATTTTCATTGGGAAGAAGTCTCAAAAGAGGGCATTTCATGATTCGACGACAATGATTATTCCAGAACAATGTAAACAACAAAGAAAAGGACCAGGAGAAGAGCACGAGTGGGGAAAGCGCGGCACTGAGCGGGCGTGTGGAAGACGGTAGACTGACGGCAACAGGCGGTTCAAGTAGCGACCGACAGATGTCAGAGTCAGCTAAGCGCTAAACCCGGTCCAGGAAGCCGTCGCTGGACTCTAACGACAGGGGCTGATACGTAGAGAGCCTGAGGAAGCCTGCCACTCGAACACCTCGAGTTACCTGACCTGATCAAGGCGAAGGTGCCCGCATTCCTGGGGACCCGCCACTACATGGTGGGGACCTAGTCTGACTATGACTATGACCGCACACTTGCTTGTCTCATAACGCTTACATCGAACTTGCCTAGTTCTTTATTTTCTTGTAATTTCTTCTTTCTCTTCAAAAAGGTATTTTTCCTTACCTTAATTACTCGTTGCTGTAATTATAAAACTTATTTCTGATTCCCGTAATTCACATGGCCTCTGTCTTCCATTTCTGCGATGGGCGGGACATGCTTATAATATCAGCGTATTATGTCCAAACCTGCCTTTAGTAGGCTTATTTGGGAATGCTTTTAAGTATTATTATGAATATCTCCGAAATCAAAATGCCTTATTATTTTTCTATACTGCCATGTGCCGCGTACAGTATTCTTAATAATCGAATTTGTCAGCCGACAAAAACCCACTTTACAAGTTTTGTTCTTTTGTAAGTTTTTTTTTGTTTTTCAAGCCTAGCAATTATCCTACGTCGCTTCACCTAAATCAACTTGGTAAAATTAACGCAAATACAAGGCAGGAAGAACCTAGAGACAGGACAGACCGCTGCTTATGAGTGGCGTTTATTACTAAGTGAGAGAAAGACAGAGTTCTGTCTTTTTTCTCACTTAGTAATAAACGCCAGTTGCAAGTCGCGCTCTATCCTGTCGCTACGTTCTTCCTCCCTTGTCTTTGCGCTACTTTTACCGAGATGTAGAGCGAACTAGCACACTACATGATTTAAATACACCTAAATCAGAGCCGAGCTCGACGCCTGGAGACATAGGTCTAATCAAACAGCTCCAAACGCACAACGTCATGAAACTTTTTTTCTAAGATGTGCTATCCTAGGCTAAACCAACAAAGACCGCAGTAACTTCGCGTTTTTAAGAGGTGTGTCATTTAGTGTGTACTTTAAAGTGACTGTCACGTTAAGAAACACCGACTGCTGCTTATTGTATTCGCGTTTCTCCCTTCAGTATTGGTCTTTCTGCGTTGTTTTCGTCTAATGCCACGAACTCAGTAGCCGCTGAGCGATAACAGCATGTTCAGGGCTCGCCATACCCCGAGTTTTCTAAGTCAGTCATAGCCTTAGAGTGCTCTCTGGTTTACGATAATACGAAGTACACTTTGTTTTCTACAAAGTTTATACATATTCCTTGTATGATTTCGGTTATAATTCCCGTTAAATAAAACATATACTGTGAACGACTTATCTTTCGCGGGTTCAATATTTCGCGATTTAGGTCAAAGCTGAAGTTTTAAAATAATTTGCGGGTTCTGATTTTCGCAACGCGGTGGGATCTCACTATAGATTCCAATGTGTTTACATTTTATCGGAATTGTTCGCGGGACCTATTTTTCGGGAATTGTAGGTGATTCGCGAAATTCGCGAAAAATAGGTCCTCGCGAAAATTAAGTCGTTTACAGTATGCATTTTAGGTTCTGGCGTATAATTCGGTCAAATCGACGTAGCAATGTTACTTTAATAAAACACCTTTACTGAAAAAAAAGAAATCATCTGCGCTAATTTGTTTTTTACCAAACGAAAACATTCAGTCACCGGCAGCAAATCAATGATTCCACTAAATGAATACGTTCGGAACACGATTCTGTACGAAAAATGATAATGGCGCCGGGAAACTTGACAAGCGAAACCTCACCCTCATTGTTTCATGGGCCATCGCATTTTTTTATATCTAAAGGCACTCTGGATGTAGTCAATTACTATACTTCGTCTCACCCTACGATGGACTAAAGGCACAAGCTACGGACCGCCAGATCCAATCACAAGCCCCTTAGAAATTGTGCGGTATTTCGCCTCGACGCACGTATCGGTGCCCGCCTCTCGGATCACTGATGAGGGGACGGGTGGACAGCGGTTCGTATCGAAGAGCACTGAGTGACACAACAATTTTACATCGCAAGGAAAGTCACGAGATGCAGGCTCTTTTCAGCATCGAAGCTATAGAAATGATGCGGCGCACTTGAATTCGAGCATTATTTGTCCACCCCTAATCAATGTAGAGCGTGTCATAGTATAGCGTGGAACATGATTGGACCTGGCGGCCCGTGGCTTCGGTCTTTAGTCCATCGTAAGATGAAACAGAGTATACTACCGGCTAAAGCAATTCGGGTTCAGAAAATAAAAACACACTATTACGGTGCATTATTTGTTCATAGGTCTATGGTGAGAGCAAGCGCAAAAAAAAAAACAATGACCGCATCTCCACGTGGTGAATGATGTTGATTGGGGCGAAGCTTGGGTGGTGCTGATGATACTTATTTTGGTCATAGGTAGTCCTGATGGTGCTGATGGTGCTGTCGGCGTTGACGCTTTGCCACAGCCTCCTGAGCTCTCGTCTCCGGGGTAGCAGCTTGCTGTCGGCGTTGACGCTTTGCCGCCGCTTCCCGAGCTCTCAACTCCGGGTCCGCTTGGCGTTTTTGACGCTGTGCAGCAGCTTTTCGCGCCCTGGTCTCCGGAGCAGCTTGCTGTCTGAGTAGACGCTGAGGCGCTGCATGCCGAGCTTTTCGGTCGTTTTCATTCATATCAATAGAATGTGTGGTTTTCTTCTTTTTTTCTTTTTTTAAGAAGACAGATGGGATGGTATCTCAGAACCCCCTACTCTTTTTTTCTCTTCTTCTTTTTTCATAATTTTTTTTCATCTTTTTTTCTTTTTTTTTTGCCCTACATAAGCACGTGAGCACGTGAGCTCACGAGCAGGAGCACGAGCACCCGACGCCGGACGGCGGACGGACATATGGACATGGCTAGCCCCTAAGGAGCTTCGCCCCTAAAACACAAGTGAAATGACGATGCACTTCTTGGCCCTGCTTGATCGCTCCATCATATTGGGCGACTGCTGAGGTCGAATCAAAAGTGAGAGAAGAGTTATCTTCTCTGTGGCATTTTGTCTCCATTGGCTTGGTTAGCTTGAGAGCACGCAGAGTTTCTATAAAAATGTTTTTAGTATTGAGTATAGTACGGTAACAGTCTGCACCACGTTTCCTTTCTTTTCCCTAAGGGGGCAGGTCACATCTTGTGAGTATTATTTTCATGACAAAGTGAAGCGAGATCATTTCTTGGAAGCACGTACGTCTAAATAAAGCTAAGGGGATATATCGCATGCGAAAATGCTCGCACGATATTTTGGCACAGCAATACCTGTCATAGAACATTGAACAAATAGCGTTATTTTTACAAGTAACGATGTTTAAAATACAACAAAGGAGCCGGTATAAGCCTCGGGGGCTTGTGTACCCAGCTCGGAAGGTGACGAAGTCATGGTGTAATTCAAAAGTGTGTACATCTATTTACCCCGGGAAACAGCTTCAGAAGAACAAGAACGTTGTGACAAGAGAAGAATATGAAACAAACATCAATAAATTTGATACATGATAACACATTAAAACAGAAAATGCAAACTCATTGTACTAAGTTTCGCAGTGATTTTTTAAGTTTCTTTTCAGATGTTCTAAGAAGCAATGACTCTGGTAGGTTGCTGAAAACATGTGGTACCTAGAACATCCGCGTATGCTCACCATACCTCGTTCTGGTGAACGGTACATCGAAGCGAAATGAAGGTCGCATTGGTCGCAGCTGCAGATATAAAGTTTGAAATACAGAATACCACAAGTGCCTTAGGACGACTGTTTCTTTAAAAATTCCCTCGAAAGTCGGGAGTTTAAGTTCTTGAAACACACATGTATTTAATAAAACATCCGGCCTACCAGAAGCAACACTTTTCAAAAGTACCTTTTAATACAGAATTTGCTAAGGCGCTCCAATAAAGTAACCAGGATGAAAAAAATGTTTTACCGTACCGTAAGTACCTAATGCCAAGGCTTGTGTTATCATATTTCTAACAGAAAAGGGCAAGAACATTTTGACATTGTAAAGACTTGAGACGCTTCTCAATCGTTTACATAAATACGTCACATGAGTACACCATTCCAAGTCACTATCAAAGTAAATTACCAGGTATTTTACCGATTTCACATTCTGAAGAGGTTCGCAACCATAAGAACTACAGATGGAAGTATGGATCGCTACAGTATCTGATAGATCCACCGGCTTGAGCGGGTGCCTAAAACAAAGAAGTTTTGTCTTCGAAGCATTCACGCTAATTAACGTATCATAAAACCAGTCCATTATGGAATTAATATATTTTTAAAGTTTTTGAACGGAAATGTGATAATCCATGTCACATGACATCAAAACCATGTCGTCTGCGTATTGGTATATACTACATTCGGAGATAGCATTAGGAATATCATTTACATAAAGATTAAATAACAAAGGCGACAGAACTGAGTCCTGTGGCACCCCGGCAGTCAGAAACGATCTAATACTTTTGCGATTTTTATAAGCCACGACTTGGGATCGTTCTGAGAGGTACCCTTTTAAAAGCGAAAAACAATGGGCCCCTATAATTTACTTTGTATAATTTAGAACACAGTATATATTGATTTATGCTATCGAAGGCTTTTGGGGCATCCCAGAACACTGCACAGGTGGACAAATTATTATCAAAACCTGAGTGTATGCAATCGGTAAAAGTTTTTAATAAAGCTTGAGTTCCCCGTTCAGAGACAAAACCGTACTGGTGATCGGATAATAAATTATACTGTTCTGAAAAACTGCTCATTACCTTCAACAACTGCTTGTCAAGTAATGGGGCAATTCAGGACAGTATAGATATTGGGCGATAGTTATTAAAGTCTCTCGCTGAACCTCCTTTATACAGCGGCTTCACAATAGCTGTTTTCATTCCGGCTGGCCAGTTTCCTGTTTCAATGACATTATTCAGCGCTCCTAAAAGTACATGTTCAGGCTTTCGCAGGAAACAGTACAGCTACTTATAAAACGTTTACGGTGCTGAATCAGAGATTGTCATATATATATGTATATATATATACAGCGCGTGCACGACAGCAGGTAAATTGGCAAAGCGAAGCGGGATAGCATATGAGTTTTACATTAACATCAACAACAAAATAGCAGAGTCGTCCACGTGCATCGCAGAGCTGCTTCCTGGAAGCCGTATCACATTCCCGCTACGCACGAGCCACTCCTCCACGCGTGTGGGCTCACGCTATAAATCCAGACCGATGTAGTGACGATGTCCCCCGCACGCCATTCTCCACACGTGTCCCATCTTTGTTACAGCCTCTGCTTTCGAACCGGCCCTGAAAACCATGTCCAGTGCTTCGAGCTTCTTTCGGGCCCGGCTTGCCCTCGTAACAGGAGGTGGCAGCGGCATCGGAAGATCTGTTTGCCACGCCCTTGCCAAGGAAGGATGTCGGGTCATTGTGGCCGATATTAACTTGGACGGAGCGAAGACTACTGTCGAGTCTTTGCTGGGTAAGAGTGGCGAAAGCCACAAAAAAAAACGTTTTCCAGCATATGTGCGATTTCATTTTCACTGGCAGCCTAAGCAATGCAGGGCATGGATCAGTGGCAGCCCAACCGTCTCATCATCGTTCCACCTTGCGGCATCAGCCTGTAAGAACGTAGAAAGAACCCCCAAAAGACCCACCGACATAATAATCAACGCCCTAAATGTTTCAGACCGCCGGTGACTATAGTCGACTCCAGCGGTTATCATCCAGGCAAAACAAAAAATAAATGCCGAGTCACTGAGCTTTGGACACATGCGCGGCAAATCTTATTTGGTGGAAGCGAGCTAATGCGCATGCGCAGAACCCGTTCCACAGCCCAGTAGACAAAGATGGCAGCCCACAGAAGGCGATAATTGTAAAGGTGTTTAGTCCTAGCTTTTCAGGGGTACACGTGTGACATTTCGGTACCCTAGTATTTCTTTCACATACTCTGTGTTCCAAATTTTACTCGATCTTAGACCTGGGTAAGGGTTTTGTACCTTGGCGACCGAACCTTTACCCGCGTCCAGAGTTCCTCTATCTGTGTTTTCAAGTGATACGACCAGCCGAAGTAAATCGGATCTATTTGGGTAAGATTTGGAACACATCCATGGTGAGTCTTAATGGCATGCGATATAGCCGACTTCGCAGTGACACGAAGCCATCCCCCTTTGCTGCTCTAATTGGCTGGGAACTCTCGAGCCGGAATGTGTTTGCGGCTCTACTCTGCGGTGCAATAGGTTAGGAGATGACTAATATCTCACATAATGGCGGGTGGCACAAAGTGTCATCCGTACTTTTTCTGAAAGCTGATTCATCTATAACAAACGCTCCATGTAGGGTGATTTAAGTTGGTATCATCATTCACTCTAAGAAATGCCTGCGCGCCTACTTACCCGTAAAACACTCAAAGAGCCAATCTGTGCAATCAACCAAATTAACTCAGCGAATGATGAGGAAGAACATCTGTTTAGACCTCAAAATTAAGTCTGCGCTGTGGCATTACGCATTGCAAGCATGACGCTTTGCATTGCGTAATGCCACAGCGCAGACTTCATTTTGAGGTCTAAACGGATGTTCCGCCTCATCATTCGCTGAGCTGATTTCCTAGATTGCAGAGATTGGCTCTTTAAGTGTTTTGCGGGCAAGTAGACGCGCAAGCATTTCTTAGAGTGTTATGTGCATTAATGTCGGAATATCAGTGCCAGCTAAATTACCACAATGTTATTTGCGTGCAATAAAGCACTGCACAGGCCTCCTTCTGGGTCTTGACCCGACCCGGATACACCGACTCTCAGGCTTACCCGACCAGGGCCCGGCACGATGGGAATTCTACCCGATCAGGCCCACGGAAGGTCTGGGTTATACTACACCAACTGTGAGAAACTGGGCACGCCTAAGCCAGACAAGAGGCCTGTGCATGCCTCGTCTGATAAACCCCAAGCAGCCCTGGTAAAGTGTAGGTGCATTCCATGGGCTCAACAAATAAAAACTTATCCTGATTTGTGCGGGCCCGGGTCAACCCGGGCCTGTTAACGATACGTGCTTCCCGACCCAGCCGTAAACGCGGGCAGGGCTGAGCCGGGCCCATGCAGAGCTCTAGCATGCATAGCCTGTGAGTCTGAGAATTGAACTTGATGATGTGAGCCACTTTTTCTGATGGGCTACTGTTTCGTTTAAAGGGCGCCGCAGGTAAACAATTTTGATCCACCCCATTCCAGTTGCGGTTTTTTTTTTATGGAGGTCGTTCTACTAATAATCGCCGCCCGATCGGTATGCGCTCCGCCCGTCACCCATGGAGTGACATAACACAACGAGAAGACAGCGAATGGGTTTACTGTACCTCCCGGTTGCCCGTCGTCGAGAGCCGACAGTCCGGGCCCGCCGACCCTTGTTGTCGCCCGTCGATCAGAGCTCTGCAGTCCGTGTCCAGGCCTGACGATCGCCCTTCCCACGTCAGCGCTGCGTAGGCTGGCTGTCCCGGGCTATCACAGCCCGAGTCTCGCTGCGGAACCACCCCGGGATCGTCATAGCCCAGGTCGCTATGGCCATGGCTCGCCGTTTCCACCGGTCCGTTTCCAAACCTCGCTGGTGGTCCGCTCCGGGGTTCGCCATGGGCCAGGCGAGGCAGCCCGGCTCCGACGTTCCTGCCCAGCTCCAGCCTCGCTCAGCACGCACTGTCTCGCGCCAGCTCGTGACTTCTCCGCCGACCGCCTGTCACGTGCCTTCTGCATCGTCTTTCACCCTACGGCTTCCACACTCTCCCCCCTCAAAGCTCGGACTTCAGGGGACTTCATGGGCCTCAGGGAGCCGCTGTTGCTGTTGCCGGAGTGGCCACGTTGCAGCGTCCGAAAGCGGCGTAGGTGGTGGTGGCTAGCGAAGCCGGCAGACGATGCCGACCTGTTTGTCGCTCGCTGTCCCACTCACCGCGATGCAGCAGGGCGCTTGCTCTAAGCTGGTTCGCCCGACGCGGACGGACCTGCCCCGTACCGCTAAGAGGTCGCAGCGGGCTTAGAACTGCCCGCCTGAACCGTTCGTCAGGCCGAACAACTGTCAGCCACCCTGAGCACTTGGGAAAACGAATGGACCCGTCTTCTCTCCCGGTGGGCCTCCTGGGTTACGCCGTCTATGGCCGTCTTTCCAAGGAGCTATTCTGCGCAGAACAAAGTGTTAACATAACACACAACGAACAAATACTCTGCCGCAGATTGTGGCAGTGGCCATAGCCTCCACCGCCGAATTACTTGCCGACGGGTTCGTGTACCACGCGGCTAACTCGGCGTGTCCGCATTCCAGAGCTTGCTCCTGGGTCGCCAGGAACAGGGGATTTCTTGTGTCCTACCGCAACCTCATGTTATACGTCTTCCCCATCGCGACGGTAATACCCCTTCAAGTCAGCGATGTGAACTGGACCCGACTCCTCATTTGTATCACACCGAGCGAGTTTGTAAGTAAGCCGCGACATTCGCGTCTTTACCTCATAGGGACCTTCCCATCTATGAGCAAGCGATGCGGCAAGACCACTGGCTGCGTTGCTCAAAGCGTGAGTTTCCTTCAGAACAGGTAACGAGGGTGTAAACCTAGTCCATCTTTTACGCAAGCGAAGGGATCCAAAGCCTGTGGCGGGATGGCCATATATTATACCCGCGTTCTGCAACGGCTACGTATACCGTGTGCTACTCAATGTAAGCGTCAGCGTCCCGTTCCGTACACGTTTTTACGAGCTCTAGGGACTGATCGGTCCTCGGAGGGGGCGGTAGCTCAGCGATCAAGCCCGCTTGAACCGTTCCCGCCTCAAGGCAAGCTTGACAGCTACAAGCCACCTAAATGTCTACCACCTCATCCCCGGCCAGGTCGTGACGCGACATAAATTATTAAAATCTTGCTCTTACTGCCACGACCGGCCAGAGTGAAGTCGCAAAAGCATCCTTTAAGTCGGCTCTGTAGTTTTCTATAGGGACGACCCCCCGAAGGGAGAGCCGTTCCCCTGCCCTTCGTCGATTGTTGGAATGACGCGAAGCAATCAGTCGTCTTGGCCCAGTAGTTACAAATCATAGTACTCATTAACTCGCCTGCCAGCGTTCCCGGTGTCGACTGCCATTTCTGCAATCTTTCCGACACCCACTGACAAAAGCCAATCTGCACCCCGGACCTCGACAAGGGCTTACTTGCCTACCGCATCACCCCAAGCTTAAATCCTAAATCTGCAATGAGTCCTGGCCGTTTCCCCTCCTGCCAGTCGTTTTCCTGCCTTCCAGCGAACATGCCGTGCCTCTCCTCTGCCTCCGAAGACGACTTTCTTACATCTTAACCGCGCTATTCGTCGTCCCCCCGGTTGCATCACCTCCTGGCAACCACTATTCTGGGGTACCCGAGAGAGCGTGTCCGCAACCTCGTCCTTCGAGCCCTTTAAGTACTTGATTCGAGGAGACACCTGCTGAGCTCTGCTGTGAGACAAGTCGCCGAAATTCCAACATACTTTGTCTCAACGGGCATCGTTAGCGTTAGTGAACAACCCGCTGAACGAATCCGTGGGACTCCCTGGGGACGACTAGAAGCAGAGGCATACCGAACGGGCCTCACGTTGGATGCGCCATTTTAATGTGGGGTTCTTAATGGAGGTCGCTCTGCTAATAATCGCCGCCCAATCGGTATGCGTTTCGCTCGTCACCCAGGAAGCGACATAACACAACGAGAAGACAGCCAATGGGTTTACTGTACCTCCCGGTTGCCCGTCGCCGAGAGCCGGCAGTCCGGGCAAGCCGACCCTTGTTTCGCTCGTCGATCAAAGCTTGCTGTCGGAGTCCGTGTCCAGGTCTGCGGATCGCCCTTCCCACGCCAGCGCTGCGTAGGCTGGCTGTCCCGGGCTATCACTGCCCAAGTCTCGCTGCGGAACTACCCCGGGATCGTCATACCCCAGGTCGGTATGGCCAGGGCTCGCCGTTTCCATCGGTCCGTCTCCAAACCTCGCTGGTGGTCCGCTCCGGGGTCCGCCATGGGCCAGGCGAGGCAGCCCGGCTCCGACGTTCCTGCCCCGCTCCAGCCTCGCGTAGCACGCACTGTCTCGCGCCAGCTCGTGACTTCTCCGCCGACTGCCTGTCACGTACCCTCGCCTCGTCTTTCACCCTCGGCTCCCACAACCTTTGACGAAAAGTTTAGATTGCTACGTGCAGGCGTCGATTTTTACGGTTCATTTTAGATTTAGCCTGGTGACTTGGGTTACCCTATATATAAATATATCGGGTGTTCATTTTTAATCCGAACAGATTTATTACAAAAAATCCGTAAAAGATGCACTAGTACGGTTTGTTCAAGTGAGTTATACGGCTAGGGGGACATTATGTGGGTGGCGAATCCTTGCGAGACGTTGGCTAATTACTTAAAATTCGTTAATTAACTTTTTAATTAATGAAAATAGACATATGGTCCCAATTAGAAATTTGCTCAGCGTCGTCGAAAACCCCTAAATCAGTCATTTTCAGAAAGACTTTGAGCGCGTGAAAAGCGTAGTAGTGAACTGAAGTTACCGCTCGTGGAGCAGGTACAAAGCTAGAGGTTGCGATAAGGCGCCCGTGCGATTTTTCCGTCTCTTATCTAGCCCCAGCCTTGTACCTGCTCCACGAGTGGTAACTTTAGTGCACTACTACGCTTCTCACGCGCTCAAAGTCTTTCTGAAAATGACTGAATTAGGGTTTTTCGATGGCACGCGAAGCATTTTACGGCTTTCTGAAAAACCGCACAAATTTGACGGGTTTTTAAGTTTCGGTTTGCTATCGGAGCGCATCTTGGCCCCGACGGCACCGCGCCCCGTGGAGAAATAGTGCAACCAACCTCTGCTGCGCTGTCATCGCGCGACGCAGCAGAGGCTGATTGCACTATCTCTCCACGGGGCGCGGTGCCGTCGGGGCCAAGATGCGCTCCGATAGCAAACCGAAACTTATAAACCCGTCGAATTTGTGCGTTTTTTCAGAAAGCTGTAAAATGCTTCACGTGCCTTCTATCGTTCTGAAATTTGTTGATTTAGTGTTTTTCGACGGTGCTGAGCATTTTTCTAATTGAAACCATGCCCTTAAACACAATATTAAAAAAGTTAATTACGCAAAAATAATTAACAACTTAATTATCCCGGACTTTAATAATTTTTCTAAATGGGCCCCTGGCCCAGGACCAAAACGACACAAGCCTTTTTTCGTTGCTATCTGTAGTTTTCGCAGGAGCGATTTGGCCTGAGTTCTCTGAAACACCCTGTTTATAGACAGCGGGGCATTATATAGGTGGCTAATATTTGCGATAAGCCAGATAATTAACTACATTTCCCTGATTAACTTTTTAGTTAGTAAACATAATTACATGGTTTAATTAGAAACATACAGAGCATAATCGAAAACCACTATATCAGTCAATTTTAAAACTACTTGAAGCTCGTGGCAAACTCGGGGACGCACCAATATTTCCACAAGTGCAGCAGACGCAAAGGTATACTTCGTTTCACTTTGGGTCCGAGCGTGGCCGATGTTATGAGCAGAACATTCAAACAGCGCAAGAAAGCGAAACTTCATGGCGTGCTCTCTGCGCTTGATAGGTCTAGCCGGCGGAGGAGCACGCACAGAGAGCGGCAAATATTGGCTAGTCCTATCAACTGCAGAGAGGACGCCATGACGTTGTGCCTCTTTCGCTGTTCGATTGGCCCTTTGGCTCATAACATTGGCTGCACTCGGACATAAGGTGGAACGAAGTATAGTAGTGGCGGAAAGCGATGATAATCTAATCATACGCGTTTGGCCACTGCTAGCTTTCTTTTATGCGCAGATGCTAGTACACTTGTTGGTTGCTTAATTAGCCTTGACTGTTTTGAATCTGACGGACATCCTACCGGCTTCCTGCAATGATACAGGTTTGATACCCAAAGTAGCGGTCGTACTGCACTTAAATAAATTCAATGTCGCCATGTTCTGGCTGAACGAGGTCAAGTTGTGTAAAAACGTCTGACTAATTGACATTCCATTCTTATGTAATGTCCTGTTTTAGAGCGATTAGCTTTCTTAAAGGGATACTACAACGAAATTTCGGCGCTCATTGTTTGGTCTATATGTGTTCAAAGGAGCAGTATCACATCGAACATACCAATATCTTGTTAAAAAAGTCTGGAAAAGGAATTTTAAAACGAATTAAACGATTATCGAAGAGCACCTCGTGGATGTCGCTAACGCCTCGCTTGTAATGCCCGTCTAGGAACCTTGACAGCTAGTGACGGTGAGTGTCTCGCCTCCGGCCACGACGAGAGAAGAGGGGAAGGATGAACTCCCCTCTTCCCGAGAATGCCTTTTGTGTGTCGCAGAAGTCGCTATTGTCCCCCAACAAGATTATAGGAGATTAACCCGTCACTCAAAATTTGTACAAAAGCAGCCGCTTCGGTGGCTGGAATGACTAGGCTATCCTCTCGACGTCAGCCTCGTCGTAGCTTTGCTCGTCCCGAGACGACCTACGTCACGATTGCGTTGGATGTCACGTGGTCTCCGCTGTGCCTTCTCCGAGCGCTTGCCGGAGTGGGCCGTTTATAACGAAAAATACAGCCATCAGGCTCAAAATACAAACGTGCGATTGTCATTTACGGATATTGTGGATCATATTCAACCTATTTTTGAACACGACGGGAATATTTCAAATTTCGTTGAAGTATCCCTTTAAGATCTTAGGGCTACTTTGATGTATGTTTCCGGCCTTTATTGTCCCGACTAAATTTAGCGAGGAAAATTACGTCACATGATTTCATATCCCTTGACCTATACACAAAGTTCGTTTCCGCGCCAGATTTAGAGTGAAAATTGACTTCACGTGACCCAAGCACCAAATTAGTTTCCGATCAAAATTGAGCGTGAGAACGATGTCACATACTTTGACGTCACGTTACCCATTCACAAAGTCAATTTCCCCACTAAATTTAGCGAAAAAATTGAGGTCACGTGACCTCAACACCAATCTAGTTTCCCTGTTAAATTGACCGGGGAAGTCACGTCACACGACTTCATGTCGCGTCACCTAGGCATACATTCAGTTTGCCCGCAACGTTTAGCAGGGAAAATGTTGTTACATAATGTCACATGACCTATACAAAAGTTCAGATTCCCCGCTAGATTTGGCTGTAAAATAACCGTCATATGATTCCAACACCAATTCAGTTTCCCAGCTCGGAATAAATAACGTCACAAGGCTTGGCGTCACGTTGCCTACGCAGAAATTCCGTTCACCCGCAAAACTCGACACCTGCCGAAGCTCTTCTAATTGTGTCTTCAGCTAATCGCTGAATTAGGCAGCAGCATAGTAGGTTCTGCCCGATTTTTGTTTTTGTATTGCTTATATACATTACAGTTTTATGTCATTAATGACCCACATAGATCCTCATAACGAATATAGCAGTGTGCATAAATATATGCTTTCTCGATAGACCTATTGATAAATCACCCATGGATCAAGAACCATGCAGGGAACGTAGTTACACGCCCTGCGCTCGCTCGCCTTACCTGCATTAAAGTTTTTTAAAGAAATCATAACAAAAAGGCACTTGCGGATGCACGTGTGAACTGCCGCTTTTGTTCTAGATTTTTGCTTCAAAAATGCTACTGTCAACGCCAGCACGCGCAGGGCGTGTAACTACGTTCCCTGCATGCTTCTTGATGCTTGGGTAATTTAGCAATACGTCTATTGGTCGTTTCTCATACACAGGCACAGGCCATGAAGCTCTAAAAGTCGACGTGGGAGAATCAAAATCGGTGACTTCGCTTTTTGATAACATCGCCAAGTTGTGTTCTCATCCTGCGAGCATCGTTGTCAATTGCGCCGGCGTTATAATCGATCCCACTCCACTTCTAGACTTGTCGGAGAAAGATTTTGATGACATTATCCTGGTAAATCTGAAGGTAAGTTTTCCAACTACTAAACAAAGAGAGGTTAGCTGCCCATGACGCAGCACTTTGCGATCGTTTGTTCTCATTCCCAGTACTCCAAAACAACAAAAGGGCACAGTGTGCTAGTTAAAACATCGAATGTTTTCTTCCCAGTTGAAATCCTTAAAACGTTTACAGCAAAGAGCAAATCCTTGCTTTTTCCGGAGTCATATAAAAAGTAATTGCACGACTCTCTAACTCAAAAAATCTCGGAGAACTTAACTTATAATTTTGTTGCCATCGCTGATCGTACTTCGTATAACATTAGTGCGAAAAATAGCTTATAAGGTTCAGATGTAAAAGAATGAAGTATCCAAACTTTTTTATTTTATTTTTATTTTATTTTGGGGGGAGGGGGAGGTGGAAGGGTGGGGGAGGAAGAAGGTACCATGCTCTTTTCCAACGCATTACCCAAGCAGCAAAATTAGATGTTCAGGTTACGACTTTAACTTTAATATATATATATATATATATATATATATATATATATATAATGAAACTGCTTTACTCTTATCACATTGTATCTATGTGCATGTGGGGCGTAGTGCCTTTTAAATCAATGTAGAAAAATGATATATATTTTTATATCATTTTTCTACATTGATTTAAAATGCACTACGCACATGCACATGGATACAATGTGAGAAGAGTAGCAGTTTCATTTCATCAAATTAAATTGTTCCTTGTATATTGGGCCAGTCGATGAAAAAAACTTTGCATGTAATTTTTATCGTCGTTTTAGGGTACGTTTCTGGTAACCCAAGCAGCGGCACGGGCAATGACAGCTGGCAGTTTTCGTGATGGGACCATCGTCAACATAGCAAGCTTGACTGCCACGAAATGCGACCCGGGTTGCAGCGCCTACGCAGCGTCCAAGGCGGGCGTTGTGGCCCTCACCAAAGTTGCGGCTAAGGAATTGGCCTCGCAAGGCATTCGAGTCAACGGTGTCCTGCCCACATTCACAGACACGCCAATGAATGCGGGAGAAGAACTGGCTAAAGTCAAACCTAAGAAGATGGCATCCATTCCTCTAAGAAGAACCTGCCGCCCGGAAGAGGTGGCCGAGGTCATCCTGTTTCTGAGCAGTCCGAAAAGCTCTTTCATGACAGGCGCCGCTGTGGACATCTCGGGTGGGCTGTAGCTGTCGCGCTTCACTCTTTTGTAATAGCGAATTGTATCCCTTAGCAAGAAGAGGCCGTACTTGAAACGAAGTTGAAATATATTGAATATGAATATTCATTTTGTATTCATTCTGTATTATTTTGTCCGCATTCGAAATACGTGCGTAAGGTATTCAAAATACATGATAAATGTTAATCAAAAAAAATTTTAGATATACCAAAAATATAATTCCTTCCTCCTCAAGATGCTGCTCTAGAGCCTTATATAGCCTACATATTGAAGATAATCATTTGGCCGGTGACCCCCTCTGCACTTCTTAAGTTTCCAAGTATTCGATCTTCTCCTCAGGGGTCTGCCAAAGGGGAAACAGTGTTTTGAAGTTCGTGGACGCTATCTTTTACTAAAAAGCAATGGTACAACTAATAATAATTCGGCACAGTCGCTAAAACAATATCCACGAAAACGGCTCCTAGAAGAAATGTTATTGCTTCTCTGCATAGCACCACGCAGGACAAAGCGAGTCAAGGCAGTTTCTTCACTTTAAAATAGTTATTTTGCTTTTCTTTACTAGTTGACTGTTTAATATGGTCGTCAACGTCACCATAATAAAGTCACTACTGACATCACGTACAAAGGTGAGTATACACATTCGTAAACTAACATTGTGCTAACACAACCACGCTCACAACACTTGCTGGAGCTTTCCAGCATCAGCAAGTGTTGTGGTTGTAGTTCCCGAACCCTGTTTGTGACTGGTGTGTGCAAGAAATTAATCAGGTGTGTTCTTGGATAGAAAAAAGTAAACAATAACATAAACTGCTGATTTATCAGTGCGATGCTGCACAACTCAATTGACAAACTAATCAAATGTTGTATTTAGGCACTTCAGTGTACTTCACACCTGATTGAAGTGAACTTCTGAAAGGCGAGCTTTTAAATACTTTGGTAGTTTTAGTCAAACTACTAAAGTTGCAGTCAAAAGATACTTAGAGTAGAACACAACAGTATTTACGATTTCCAGGTATTTTAAGAGTATTCTGCACTTATTTTTGATCGCTGCATTTTTATTAGGGTTGGAGTATATTTTGCATGAAATAAATAAATATTTTAAGAAATCTATGTGAAAGGTATTTTGTGCCTACTAATTTATTATTTACGTATTTCAGAACACATGAAGGGAACTTCAAATGTAGTTTAAATAAAGGTATTTTTAAAAGATTTTCAGAAGTATACTTTAGTACTAAGTAAAAAAAAAGAAGTGTATATTTTCGGTTGATTTTGTGTGTACTTACAATTATGAACTGTACTTCAAATACACTCAAATTAGAATGTGGTATATTTCAAACGTATTAGTTTTCGCTAAGGGATGCTTCGAATATTAAGTTTGTTCTCCTTTTTATTTAAACAAGCTTCGGATATGACCTAAAGTAAAACTATATTTTATTTGGAGCTACACTAGACGTTTATATTCTACTCGAACACCACGCAACTATAAAGCTTTTCCACGCCGTCGTAACAATCTTAAATCGCGTAACCTCAGGAACAAGTGAAAACATCGTGTTTTTCTTTCGTCACTAATACTGGAACGTTTTCAGCCTTAATCGAGATAGTCAGTCATTTTTCGATATATTTTTGTTTACTTATTCTAGATTGAAAGTCATCATTTTTTGTCTCCCGTCCTTTAGCAAAAAAGGCCGCATTTGAAACGAAGTTGAAATATAGTGGATATGCATATTCATTTTGTATTCATTCTGTATTATATTGTTCACATTCAAAATACGCGCGTAAGGTATTCAAAATATATCATAAATATTAATCAGGAAAGATTTTAAATATACCAAAAATATAATTCCTTCCCTCTCAAGATGCCATTTGAGTATTAAAAACCGGCTACACACATTTTTTTATTTTTTTTTTTTTATTTTGGATTTTGTAGTAAATGGTGTCCCTGTGCTATTTGATGGAACTACAAAATACATCCCACAACTACACATTAAAACGAACACAAACACAAACACCATGACGCACTGAACACCTGAATCACAGTCCCGTTGAATGCTCTAGAGCCTTATATAACCTACATACTGAAGGTAATCATTTGGCCGGTGACCACCTCGGCACTTCCCTATTAAAAAACCCTGTAAAATTTTATATAGGAATCTTATTGGAAGGTGTTTCCTGTACACTTTTCTACAGGAAGTCCTACAGGAAACAGTTTCCTGTAAAACAATTTACAGGAAATCTTAAAGGAAGGTGTTTCCTGTACATTTTTCTACAGGAAGTCTTACATAAAGCGAACTCCTGTAAAAAAATGTTTACAGGAAATCTTAAAGGAAAGTATTTCCTGTACAGCTTTCAACAGGAAGTCCTATAGAAAGCCGATTCTTGTAAAAATGTTTACAGGGAATCTTAATGGAAAGAATTTCCTGTAAACAAAGTCTTAAAGGTAGGCGCTTCCTATATAACTTTTTAACATGGAATCTTAATGGAAAGAATTTCCTGTAACGAAGTCTTAAAGGAAAGCGCTTCCTATATACCTTTTTAGCAAGATCTCTTATGGGAAAGCATTTCCTATATATTCCTATAAAGGAAGTCAAACGAGAATTCATCTTCTATTTATGCCCTATTAAAAAATCTTGTAAAACTTTATACAGGAATCTTATAGGAAGGTGTTTCCTGTACACTTTTCTACAGGACATCTTACAGGAAGCCGACTCCTGTAAAAAATGTTTACAGGAAATCTTAAAGGAAGGTGTTTCCTGTACAATTTTCAACAGGAAGTCCTATAGGAAGCCGAGTCTTGTAAAAATGTTTACAGGGAATCTTAAAGGAAAGTATTTCCTGTAAACGAAGTCTTAAAGGAAGGCGTTTCCTATATACCTTTTTAACAGGATCTCTTATAGGAAGGCATTTCCTATATATTCCTATAAAGGAAGTCGAACGAGAATTCATCTTCTATTTATGTCTACGGGAATATGATGGAAAGTCGAATCCTGTGAGATCCTAATACGTGAAGCCAAACCGAGTTCCATTTCCGTTATGCCATGAGAGCTCCTGTAAGAACCCTCACAGGCGCTGCCGGCAAGTGCAGACAAAATTACCTTGATACAAATTCACGCTTATATGTACCGCCAACCATTCTTGTGGAAACGCGCAAGACACGCGCCAGGAGCGGGCGCTCTGCTGCCATTCTCTTCCAAGGGCCGCTCATTTCAGTGCTGCGCCGACAACTGCTCCCAAGGGCCGCACGAGACACGGGCCTCGTGCACTGTCGCATTTGACGCTACTTGCAAGACAAATACAAACACATCGAAGGTCTAGCAGTTGTACTGCACTGGCTCTATTGCTCGTCTACAGCTGAGAGACAAGACTACAGTTGAGGCAGACTAACTTCGGGCAGTACAAACACCCACACAAACACAAATGAAGAATACACGCAAAGGTATCTCTGACGAGCTTGCTGTCTCTCGGTGCTTTTGAAGTAAGCACGAGCGATTGTGAGCCTGCCTTTGTTGTTTGTTGCATTTTTTGCAAGGCTTGTAAGCCAGGCACAACTGCTACACCTTGCCACAGATCCGATGCAGAGTCAATTCATCTACACATATGGACGTCTCGCACTGATACAGATTCCGAATGTTGAGTGGGCGCTGTATATGGGCCACATTTATACGGGTCCTGTATAAATGAATGGGTCCCGTACATTTATACGGGTCCTGTATAAATGTATGGGACCCATATCCAATAGGCTGGTAAAAATATTTATACAGGACCAATTAGAAATTTTATACAGGATTTTTCAATAGGGTGTCTACGGGAATATGATGGGAAGTCGAATCGAACCGAGTTAAATTTCCGTTATGCCATGAGAGCTCCTGTAAGAACCCTCACAGGCGCTGCCGGCAAGTGCAGACGAAATTCCCTTGATGCATTTCACGCTTACAAGTACCGCCAACCATTCTTGTGCAAACGCGCAAGACACGCGCCAGGAGCGGGTGCTCCGCTGCCATTCGCGTCCAAGGGCCGCTCATTTCAGTGCTGCGCCGACAACTGCTCCCAACGGCCGCACGAGACACGGGCCTCGTGCACTGTCGCATTTGACGCTACTTGCAAGACAAATGCAAACACATCGAAGGGCTAGCGGTTGTACTGCACTGGCTCTATTGCTCGTCTACAGCTGAGAGACGACAAGTCTAAAGTTGAGGCAGACTAACTTCGGGCAATATAAACACACACTCAAACACAAATGAAGAATGCACGCAAAGGTATCTCTGATGAGCTTGCTGTCTCTCGGTGCTTTTGAAGTAAGCGCGAGCAATTGTAAGCCTGATTTTGTTGTTTGTTGCATTTTTTGCAAGGCTTGTAAGCCAGGCACAACTGCGACACCTTGCCACAGATCCGATGAAGAGGCAATTCATCTACACATATGGACGTCTCGCACTGATGCAGATTCCGAACGTTGAGTGGGTGCTGTATATGGGCCACATTTATACGGGTCCTGTATAAATGTATGGGACCCATATCCAATAGGCTGGTAAAAATATTTATACAGGACCCATTAGAAATTTTATACAGGATTTTTCAATAGGGTTATTAAGGTTCCAAGTATTCGATCTTCTCCTCGGGAGTGTATCAAAGTGAAAACAGTCTTTTGAAGTTCGTGGACGATAGCTCTTACTAAAAAGCATTGGTACAACTAATACTAATTCGGCGCGGTCGCTAAAACAATATCCACAAAAACGGCTCATGGAAGAAATGTTATTGCTTCTCTGCAAAGCACCACTCCGGACGAAGTGAATCAAGGCAGTTTCTTCACTTTAAAATGGCTTATTTTGCTTTTCTTTACCAGTTGACTATTTAATATGGTCATTAACGTCACTATATTAAAGTCACTACTCACATCACGTACAATGGTGAGCATACCCATTCAGTGAACTAGCATTGTGCTGATACAACCACGCCAAACATATCTGCTCACAGCATTGTTGAAGCTTTCCAGCATCAGCAAGTATTGCCATTGTTGTTCCCGAACGCCGTTTGTGATTGGTGTGCAAGAAACGCATCAGGTGTGTTCTTGATAGAAACAAGGAAACAATAACAAACTGGGCTGATTTATCAGTGCGATGCTGCACAACTCAATTGACAAACTAATCAAATGTTGTATTTAGGAGCTTCAGTGTACTCCACATCTGCTCGAGGTGAACTTCTGATAGGCGAGCTTTTTAATACTTTGGTAGTTTAAGTCAAACTACCAATGTATTGTAGTCAAAATATACTTAGAGTATAACACAAGAGTATTTACGATTTCCAGGTATTTTAAGAGTATTCTGCACATATTTTTGATCGCTGCATTTTTATTATGGTTGGAGTATATTTTGCTTCAAATAAATAAATATTTTAAGAAATCTATGTGAAAGGTACTTTGTGCCTACTAATTTAGAATTCACGTATTTAAGAATACATGAAGGGAACTTCAAATGTGGTTTAAATAAAGGTATTTCAAAAGATTTTCAGAAATATATTTTAGTACTAAGTAAACAAAAAGAAGTGTATATTTCTGGTCTATTTTTCGTGTACTTACAATTATCAGCTGTACTTCAAATACACTCAAATTAGAATCTGGTATATTTCAAACGTCTTAGTTTTCAGCTATGGTGAGCCTTATATAAATAAATATTTAGAATAATAAATATTAAAATAAATATTGAGCCCTTAGGGGTTAGGAAAAAAATAGCGAGCCTATAGCTTGTGTTTTCGGATTTTTCATGCTCAGCTAAAAATAGATCCTGATGTTTAGCTTAATTCTGTTACCATCAGGTCGGCTCGTTTAAATCATTCTAAAGCATTACTATCTCACTTGCCAAGATTTGATCTGTTTGAATACTCTTTTTTATTGTTAAAACAATAAATGATATGCACAAACTTCCTGATCACATTGTTAGCTTTATTAACTTGTCTACATTTGAAAATGTGCTTAGATATGTTTATATATATTGAAACACATAAAGCTTCCATGTTCTCTGCTACGAGTTATGTATATGCGCAGCGATGTTCCAAGGTTATTATCTGTGTGTGTTGTTGTTTTTTTTCTTGTTTTTTTTTTGCTTTGAATTTTGATGCACAAGGACATGCCTTCAAAACGTGTTTCTTTTTCTTTTTTTATGGGCTTCTACGGTCTTCTAACTGCGACGTATCGGACTTGCCTTCCAATAAGTATTTACATTTATATTAACGCAGATATAACCATCACTGCACGCTATACCTAGTGTTCCTCTCTTTAATGGCCCATGGGGCGACATCATCTGAGAAATTAATAAATGAATAAATAAACGATTAAATAAATATGAGAAGTATGTTTGTGAAGATAAGGGTAAACGGGAAAGGGCCGTAGAATACCAAGGAAATGTATGCACAAGTCACTTCAAAGCTGGGGCATACTAAAATACGCTGAAAGAAATAAAACGACACTTAAATATCGTAACCGTTTTGGCATTGACTTGCTGGTTTTTACAGGAGCTTCTAGGAACTTGTATTGTCGAAAATTGTCAAACAAATATTGCCGTCCAGACAATTTAGCACTCCGTTAAAATTAAGTGTGTAAAAATGATCCACAAAACATGTTTTGAAGGTCTACATATCGATAGCATGGTATACCACATCAGTAACCGTGGCACCAAGGAGGCGACCGCGGCGGTGTCGAGCGGAATAGGTTTGCTTTGTCTGTTCATTTCCCCACCATACCTACGTACAGTATCACGTGATGATGTACATCCGCCCAAACATATTAACCTCTTCGAAGCTGTTTTTTTTTCAGCGAGTTGTTATAAAACTAATGATGGAAAGAGTTTTGATACTGAGTGAGCAAGCCTTATTATGTTATTGCAATTCATGCAAAGGTGCAGCGAGATGGGCAATATTAACGATAATAATTTTTCCCTCTCCTGGGAATTTTATCGTTTAACCTTATTATTATGGTCGCTATTTCGGAATAAAGTTAGAAGCCGATAAAAATGAAAAAAAAAAATAAAATATGTGTGGATTTGTGATACTTGGTATGTGTGCCGGTTGCATCGTTGGAGCGGTTCGAGCGATGTAGGGGCGATGTTTTGTATTACAATATTTTATATATTTTTGTTGCTTCTCTACTCAATTTCCCTGAACCGAAATTTGGATTTCACAAAATAAGGCCACAGAAGCGTTGAACGGGACGCTACGAACTAAAAAGAAAAAAAAGAAACGCATACATCGTTATCTCAAACGGATGGAAGTATTGTTGGAAAAGAAGGGCGCGATCAAATGAGGACTGTGACGTCACGACCATCCTAAAACAGTTGAGAATGAGAGAGAGCAGCCTCGCTTCTGTTCCCCTCGCTTCGTTCCACCGTCTTGAGGGGACAAATCGAAGAGGCGAGGGAATGAGAATCATGACGTGACATGTTTCGTCCGCCTCGTCGGCCGCGTTCAATCGCGCGCTTATTTTCCAAAAAAAAAAAAAAATACGGCCAATCGTTGCAGCTATAGCTGTATGAGTGATGTTTTGGGGTTTCGCAGTGTCCCGCCTATCGCTCCAGCCTAGTTTTGTGAGCTCCAAATTTCTGTTCCTTATTCCTTTAAAGGCGGACGACCAGAGCCGATATTCTGCAAAGTTTGCCTCCCCTCACATCTTCGAGCAAGGGAAGCGAAGGGTGGAAAGAAGATACTAAGAAAGTCGGGCATGAGTTCGTGCGCGCACTTCGGATGATGGGATGGTTCATTGTGCAAGCACGGGAATGGAGATAAGCCTTCAAAAAGGGTGCCCCCATGATAGACACGTCACGATCTGTGCGCCAGAGGATTAGCGAAGGATCCTTCCAGGACCAGAAAACGAGAACCGAGTTTGTTTCTCGCACTGCGCGGTACGCCTGTATTTGCGTTTTTTTTTTTTAAATAACTGTTGCCCCCGGTTGGAAGCCCGGATCCGAATGCATTGGTAGGAAAATAAGGAAGGAAGAGTGAATCATGATGTTCGCAACCCGAGACTGTGGTGAGAAAAAAAAATATAGAAAAGTTTCAAGTCGTACACTCTTAAAACAAAAAAGAGTCTCTATGACTGACTTTGGGGGGTATTTGTAGCGCCACAGAATTGACTCCTCCACGACTCCAGTTTGTAGAGTCCCCCCAGGTAGCACGCCAGAGGAATGCCCAACTTGGGCAAAGGTCTGGCAAACATAAGGGCCCAACTTTGGCGCAGTTAGGTTTTTGCACCATGGCACTCATCAGTGCCAAAGTACGGTGGTGCCTAACTATAGCCTGAGTTGGGCGATCCTAGGGCATGCCAAAGTTGGTGCCATACTTGAGCCATAACTGCCATAGTAAATCCTAATCTGGGAATTCGGGGCATGCCAAGGTTTGGCGTTTCTCTGGTCCGCCAGAGGAGCGCCAAAGTTGGTGCCATACCTGAGCCATAATTGCCATAGTAAATCCTAATCTGGGGATTCGGGGCATTCCAAGGTTTGGCGTTTCTCTGGTCCGCCAGAGGAGCGCCAAAGTTGTTGCCATACTTCAGCCATAACTGCCAGAGCAACGCCTAATTTCGGTATTTGGGACGTGTCAAACTTTGTCTTTTCTCTGGTTTTGGCCCAAAGATGCCAGATGAGAGCCGAACTATCAGAAAATGAAGCCTTTGGCACTTCTTTGGCGATTTTGCCCCAAAGATGCCAGATCTCAGCCGAACTACAAGGAAGTAAGCCTAACTCTGGCACATCTGTGGCAATTTTGGCCCAAAGGTGCCAGATGACTGCCAAACTATAGGAAAGTGAAGCCTAACTTTGGCACTTGTTTGGCGATTTTGGCCCTAAGACGCCAGATGTCAGCCAAACTGCCAGCCACTAAGCCTAACTCTGGCACATCTGTGGCGATTTTGGCCCAAAGGTGCCAGATGACAGCCGAACTATCAAAAAGTGAAGCCTAACTTTGGCATTTGTTTGGCAATTTTGGCCCAAAAATGCCAAATATCAGCCGAACTACCGGGCAGTAAGCCTAACTCTGGCATTTGTTAGGTGATTTAGGCCCAAATATGCCAGATGACAGCCGAACTACCAGGCAGTGAAGCCTAAATTTGGCACTTGTTTGGCGAATTAGGGCCAAAATACCCAGACTCTTGCCAAGGAAGGTCAGGTTTGGCTCTACTTTGGCTTTTTCGGGCTTTTTCGGGCTTTTTAATGCCCTAAACTCCCAGACAAAAGCCAAAATTTGGCCCAGAACTCGGTGCTACCTGGGCCTCGACTCTTTTTTCAAAGAGAGTCTCCACGACTCCCTGTGGGGGGTCTTTGCGCACTGCACATTTGACTCTTTCTCGACTCTCGTTTGTAGAGTCGCTTGACTCTTATTTAAAAAGAATCCTGCAACTCTCATCACACTGGAGTCATGGTAGTCTATGGGCGACTGCAGGTGACGTAGTCAACTGTGACTCTTTCACGACTCTTATCCAACGGAGAAAAAGAGTCACAGGACTCCTTCCTGGTAATCCCCGTGACACTGTAACAAGAGTTGTGAGGACCCTCCTTTTATGAAGAGTCCCCCGACTCCTATCGCAAAAGAGTCATAAAGTGTAGGAGCGACTCTCCGAAAGATAGTCAGTGCTGACTGTCACCCTGTCTGGAGTATAGCAGCCCTAGTCAAGTGTCAGTTTGTAGAACAAAGGGAGGTATTGTGATCGTTAGAAGACTTCTTACCGCCTGCGAGGTTCAACTTTGATTTCCCTAAAAAAAAAGAGTAGTAACATCAACTGTGTGAAAGTAGAAAAGTTAAAATGGAAACTTTGATTCCACTTAAAAGAAGCGGTAACATCAATTGTCTGCAAGTG
The DNA here is from genome assembly GCA_013358835.2 of Ixodes persulcatus. Lineage (NCBI taxonomy): Eukaryota > Metazoa > Arthropoda > Arachnida > Ixodida > Ixodidae > Ixodes > Ixodes persulcatus. Next base: position 68,708 of record JABSTQ010010883.1, on the reverse strand, counting down.
TAAACGTCGAAATGCAGAACGAATGTCTTGCAATTTCCTTTCCTGAAACATAGGAAAAATGAATGATGATGGTCTTAACGATGCTGAACTGAATGCTGCTCTATAATTTATCATGAAGTACAACAGCTTTCAGGACAGCATTTTTTTGTTACATTGGAATTTGCACACAACAAAAAAAAAGTGAGTTTTTTTTTAATCGGCAGCTTAACTTTTTATTAGTTTGATTGCACTTATCATTTACAATAGGTTGTATATATTTTTTTATTCGATGTCTGGACTATTGGCAAGAGCTGGTGTGAAGCAGCATGTTCTGTTGCTTTATGCCTACTTTGAGTGGAGAGGTGGGTGGCAATAAATTGCAGGAATCTTCAAGTCGAACAATAAAGATAGCTGTTTTGTCTCAGCTCATATCACTGCCATTTGTGCACATGCAACTTCATGAGTCCTACCATGCTGGTACTGCAAAACAAACCACAAGTATTTAAAACAATTACTTTATTAGAAACTAATGCGATACATATTGGCTCAAAAGCCTGCTTCGGCTTATCACAGGTGTTTTATCACAATAACTAAACAAATAACATCATAAGAAATAATACTAATACACAAAACTGGTTTAATTATTAGACAAGAATGAAAATAAATTACAATGACAAGTTTTGTGAAGGCTTGCTTCGCCTGCTTGGTGTTGCAGGATTAAACTAGAATAAAAATAAATTACAATAAGTTTCCTAAAGGCTTGTTTTGCCTGCTTTTTTTTCTTTTATGGTTTGGATCCTCAGATCAACAGATGCACAAAAAAAGAAATCTAACAGAAGTTTGGATACACAATGGAACACACAAACCTTTGTATTATAGCTGGAATATTCACTAAATACACATGGAAAACATAAAAACAGTAACCGTTATTGATAATTTCTTTCCCTGTTCTAGGAAAATGCTTCAAGTGCTGTCACAACTTCCACAGCTTTCACCGAAATCTTTGTATTTTTTTACCCATGGGGTGCTCAAGCACAAAAAGTGTGCTTCGTCGATTCCTCCCCCCCCCCTCCTCCCTCCCTCCCTCCCTCCCCGCCCCCCATACTGACCTTTCTACGCTCAGTACATGGCAAATATCCGAAAGATTCCTGCTGAAAAGTCCAGGACGTCGATTCATAGGTCCTCGCAGACAAAGCACATGCTGCCAGTTGTTCATGGGTGCTTTCCAGTGAAAAGTAACGTCGGGTTCCCGAAAGTCTTTTCTGGGTCCTGGGAGAAAAAAAAGCCAATGATAAGAAATAAGTTCTGGAAGTCAGACAAAGTTGCAGGTGAGCAAAGTAAAATTTTCGAGGACATGTTAAGTGCCCACAGTGTCATAGATGGAAAGTCAATGCAGCAGACTGAAGACAAGTGAGCCAGACGCCTGTTGCTGCCTTTCTATATTTCGCTTTCCCCAATTCACACTTGATTATGAAGTGTTTCGTACGGCGGAACCAGTGCATCAGGGTGTCTATCAAATTACTGATTTCAAATTCCCCGACTTTTCTAGAATTTCCCTTGACTATTTTCATAAAAACTTTCTGACCACTTCTGGATCGAAGGATCATATTTCGGAAACGTTTTTTGGGCATAGTCATGTCCATGCGCAACCGTCAAGCTTTGTTCCGCATCGCCGTTCCACTTTCACTGGTCATTTTTCCAGATGAAGCCAACTTTTGACGATTTCCCTGAGAATTCCAGGTCGGTAGACACCCTGATGATGTATCAGGTTACAGATGGACACCACAAAAATGCAGACCAATGCATTCAAAATTATTTTAGCCATCAGGAGGAACCTAAAATATTCCCATGGAGAGAGAGAGAGAGTGGAGGGGCGGGGAAGCTGCTGCTGCTATAGTCTACTTTTTCTTTTAACAGAATATCAATTTAAGGCTCAAAGGGAACGTAAGTAATAAATCAGTAAGTCCACTGAGAGCACTTTAAGCACAAGGGGCACGGTCCTTACTGAGGAAAGAGGGGAGGGTACTAAGTCTAGCTGTACCTGTTCTGCAGCACCCTGCATAAGCTAGGTGCTAGGCAAGACTGAGGCTTATCTACTGAGTGTCTAGTACAGTCAAAGAAAGCATTATAAAATTCTTTGCTGGGCAAGCTGCTTCGTGGCTGCAATGAAAAAAAGAGTACATTATGACAGGGACAAGAAAGGAAGGGAAGACATTTTTTTCTGAATAAACTAGTTGGTAGTGAGCACTTGTTTCTTCCTTTATCGTCCCCGTCTTATTGCGCTCCCTTTTTAGTTTTAACGAAAGCAATCCACGATGGAATTTAGAGAGGGCTAAAAGCTTGCTTTAACATCTGTGTGCATGTGAGGGAACGCTTCATGTACAAGGCCTACAACAAGGTAGTAATCATCACAATTTTCCATCTGAGTAACAAAATAATGCATCTCTGCATTACAAAGTATCCTATAACTTTTCGTGTGCAGTACCGATATAGGCATCTTTTGCACGCAGAAATGGTTGGACACTAAAACTAACAGTAATTAGTTTATCATTTTTGCTTAGATAAATGTTACTAAAGTTTGGCAGGAAAGAACCGCCTTCAAATATGAGCCCGAATCTGGTCTTTGGTTTGTTTTAAGTCATGGCCAAATACACCTAATAAAATATTTAAATAACCAGTTGAGAAGACAGCGGATGATACTTATCTCACTTGGTCTCCAGCTTAAAAAAAAATATGTTTACAGATTGGCATAGCGAGGACACCCTTTCAAACAGATTTATCTTAAACAATTATAGTTACATGTGATTTATCTTTAACGTGAGTAATTACATCAACCATGCAAACGGCACGGCTTTCCTCTGCTCTTGTCCCTTCCCCTATCTTGTTTTCTTTTGCGAAGATCGGCATCGATAAGAACAGCGTAGGCCTCGACGACAGCAAACAGAGCTTGTTAGAGGTTGTGTGCACCAATTTAATCATAACAGTCTAACCCTCTTTTTTAAGAATGCAAACAAAAAGATGCCCTCCCCCTGCAAAAAAAATGGAGTAAAGTGGATTAGAGTATGACCATAGCACCTCTATACTCACAAAGCCTGCCAGTTTGACGACGGAGTCATAGAGTGCCTGGTCACAGATTTGGAGCGTAAGGATGTGGTAGCACAGAGCATCAAAGAACTATTCCTCAGAGAACCTGGACGTCAGCGCGCAGCTTTTGCAGTGGCGAGAACCCGAAGCATACTTCTTTTGTGTCTCGCGTCCGCTGTGGCGAGACTCTTCTCCGTTTCGGCGGCCGCTTCTCGTGGCAACCTGCCAGGCTTCGTCAGTATAAAGGAGGCTATCATACGACATATGCTGGTGCTCTGTAGCGGGGCGCCGTCCTGCTGTGTAATCTTTGGGCAGCCCCTTAGTCCACAGACCTCTGATAATGTAGAGGTTATCTATCCCACCTGTGACATCATCTGCAACTCGCAAACTTCAGTGCTGCATTGGATTGCAGCAAGGCATGCAAGTTTGTCATGTTTTTTTATCCGCAAAACTTTCAAATGGCCTAATTGTTTACCTCGGCAAAAACTGCACGGTTCGGGGCACAGCCACGCAGGTGGCAAGGCGTTGACACCAAGAGGTACCATTCCCTTTCCCTCGCTGGCTCTTGTGGTACCCTTGTCTTTGTCGACTGAAAGGAGTATCCCGTCAGTCTCGTGCATACTTGAGCCTCTACTGAAACAGAAATGATTCCATATGAACCGACTTGCCATTAAAGACCAAAGTTCACTTTTTCACTCCTATTTTCTACCCACTAAATACAGTGGTTTGTTAACAGGAACTTCACCGTTAACTAGAAAACTCATTCATAATGCAAGTCCTTCGTAGTGATGAATAATGTTCAAGGTCTAATTAAACAACAAGCATGGGCGTTAAAGACATGGGCGAGTATTAGTGGACCCGATTCGGCTAACATTTGCGAGGCCTAGCTTGACAACGTAATAAATGACATTGTTTCTGGTCACATTATTTTTTTTCGATGCCTTGGCATTAGTTCTGACCTTGGACTGGTTTCGAGCGCATCAATATAATGTTTGCAACTTCGCCATGGAAACCACAATGTTCTTTCAAAACTATATTGCAAGCTTTAAAATAAAATAACAAAAAAGGTTGTACCGATGCACGCATATAATTACCATTGTCTATGCCCGTACCCTCTGGCACCTGCTTCCAGAAAAATCAACAAATACAAAAGTAATGCACAAAATTGTACATCGTGAAGAGGCCTGCCGACAACCTGATGAACAGTGTATTGAATGCCAAGAAAGCATGAACTGTTAAGTTTTCCATTCGCGCATGGTTCTCTAAGACTCAAGTTTTTGCCAACTGTGTTCATTTTCTTTGAATCTTGGAAAGTGCTTACAAGATAGAGTGAGTGAGTGATTTATTTGCACTTAAATTGGTGCGCACACGACGGCGTGCCAGGCAAAGCAGAAAGGTAAAAACCCTTACGCGTGTGCGTCTGCCAGCCTGCCGCCATGTGCGTTGGTCGTTATAATTCTACCCCAGCTTTAGAAGCGTTAAAATTATGATGGCAGTGGTGATGGAGGTGGTGCGAGGATGTTGTTGATGACGGTGGCGATGGTGATGATTATGATTCAAGAGGAAGAGGGGGTGAGGGAGTGAAAATCATGATGATGGCAGCGGACGCGAAGGCATTCGTCTCGCAAATACTTTGCAAAGTTCCCGGGATTCATCGTGTGATGTGGGCAGAGGGCTACGAGAAGCTAATGGGATGGTCAAAAAGTCTCTAATGGCGGCAGGCAGCAGGGATTCGCTGTGACGAACAGTCAGCGAATCCCTGCTCAGGTCAGCCTCGAAGAAGTTCGGGCTGACCTGATCTTCTACCGAGGCGTACGGCGGCCGATAGGCGAGTCCCCGAAAGAGATCCGTCGAGCAATCGGCACAGCACGCGGACTCGAGAAATCCTTCGTCTCTGGTCGAGGGGCCGCCAGCCAAGGGTTCTAAGCCGTGTGTGGTGCGGTACGTCGGTCGTGCCAGGGGACCAAGCGCAGATTTTGCGGGTTGCGCGGCGCTGCACACTCTCCAGTCTTTCGATTAGGTGTTGTTGAGGGGGAGACCAAACTGCAGAGAAGTTTTCCAATAAAGGCAGGACTAAGAATGTATATAGTGTCTGCAGGACCGCCGGCCCACCTGGCCTTGCGACGCGGGTGATGAAGCCAAGCGTCCTGCGGGACTTCGCGATAACACCGGCAATATGTGCGGAAAAATCCAAATTTTGGGAAAACGTGACACCCAAGATTGACAGGTGGTCTGATGCGGGTAATGGAGTGCCACCTATAGTATATACAGGGCTTGTCTGTTTTTTGCAGTTTGAGAAACGTATCACGGAACTCTTGGATGCGCTCAGGCTAAGGTGTTCTCTCGAGATCCATCTCTCTATATCTTCTAGATAGTTTTGCAAGCGACGCGCGTCAGACTGGGACGAAATTGTCGTCGTGATCGATGTATCGTCTGCGTATTGCACTAGGATACACTTGTCATTGCGTGGCATGTCGTTCACGTATACGAGAAAGAGCGTCGAAGCGAGGACAGAGCCCTGTGGCACTCCTGATGAGATGACCCTCTCTGTAGAGCGTGCCCCACAGTACACAGCTTGTTGGCTGCAATTCCGCAGAAAGCTTGATATCCAGGTGAATAGGGAACCGTGTAGGCCTGTGTGTGTGAGCTTCTCAAGCAGGAGGTTAATGTCGAGCGTATCGAACGCATTGCTTAGGTCAAGTTGAATTAGATCTGTCATTGTTCGATTATCCATGTGATCACTGATAAAATGGGTGATAGTTGCCAGTGCTGATTCGCAGCTGCGACCTCTTCGAAAGCCTTGCTCACTGTCGGAGAGATAGCCGGATTCTTCAAGTTGGTTGAGACGCTTGCCGTTAGCTATCCGTTCAAATGTTCGACAGACAATCGAGGTGATTGACACAGGACGGTAATGTTTTGGTTCATTCATCGGCTTCCCTTTTCCCTTTATAGCGGAGTGACCAAAGCTCGTTGCCACGTTCCTGGCACAGTACCGCTGTAGAACAGCCCTTGCAGAATCTGGCAGGTGGTCGGCAGCATTAGCGGACAGAGCCTTTTGAACCACGTCGGCGCGATGCCGTCTGGACCGCAGCTGTGGGAGTGCTTGATTTTGGAGAGCGCCTCCTGTAATGACTCGATTGTGAAGGACACAGTGTCAAGTTTCGACTGGGCCAGGCTTCCCGCCCTTGTTGTCGAGGGTCGCGCTGCGGGGATGTCGGGAGCATCAGCGTGATGTTCGTTGAGCAAAATCGGTCCAGGGGGATTCGGGGGTGGGCCATTGTTGTTTATAGAGGAAAAGTGGTCGGCGAAAAGATTAGCGATCTCTTGTGGGGAGTCAGCCATCTTGCCGTGGACGGTAAAACATGGTCGCTGGGATGAATGGCGTAGGGATCTAGTGTAGTTCCAGAAGACTTTCTGATCTGTCTTAGCTCTTTCAGCGATATCGCGAATGTAGTTTTGGTGGGAGATGTAGATCGTAGCCTTAAGTGTCCGTTGGTGATCTTTTGCCAGTTGTAGAGTGGCAGGACACTGGGATCGGCGTGCCCGCTGAAACAATGATCGCTTGATTCGCGCGGCCTTGATGATGTCGGCTGTGATCCACGGCGAGTGTTTTCGTTTTGATGAGCAGACGGAGCAAGAAACACACTCCTTCTGAATGGCGACCATGAAGTCACACCAGAGGTCATAGTTGGATAACCAGTTTGATCCTGCGGAGGTCATACACCCCAGTGTCAGATAGCAGTGCCCATGCATCCTCCCGAAGTTGCTGGTGCATGCTTGGGACACCCTCGGAAGCTTCTACTGTTGACTTTGGAGACCTGGCTTTGGAGACCTGTGGACGCACACATACTGCAATTCCATCCTTCGGCCTGCCATGCCCTTCTTGACGCGCAGTCGTCTCACGACGTCACCGGGTCCTAGCGCACAGTGTCGTCGTCCCTGTATGCACCACACATATTTGTTATATATTTGTTTGATTGTTTTTAAATCACGCGATTTTGTTTATTTTTGTTGTAAATTATTTTATTTTCATGTAAACTTCGACTTAGCTGGTCTTGACATGTGCAATTTCAAAGAAATGAGAAACAAAAATTTTGGTTTCATTTTACTTACTGTGAACGACTTAATTTTCGCGGGCTCAAATTTTCGCGAATCGGGCCGAAAATGAACATTTGAAATTATTTGAGGGTTCTAATTTTCGCGAATCGAGTGTAGCTTCCGTAGCGTTCACATATTGCCCGAATTGTTCGCTGGACGTATTTTTCGCGAATTGTAGGTGATTCGCGAAAATTAGGTCCTCGCGAATATTCAGTCGTTTACAGTATATGAAACAAAATAGCGCGATAGCAAGCGGACTTGCCGAGGTACTTTGCATGCCTCCTGCACTTGTTACTTCTCCTTGGACCAGTCGTGGGGTGGTCAGTGATGTGATTGGCCTAAGCCATTGTGGAGCACCTTTTGGAGCAGCCAAAACAGTGTTTTAGAGCAACAAATGTGGCCTTTGGAGCAGCCAAAACAGTGTTTTGGAGCACCAAAAGTGGCTTCTGGAGCAGCGAAGACAGTGTTTCGGAGCAGCAAATGTGGCTTTTGGAAAAGATATCCTTAGAAAAATAAAAATATTCGTTTTCAGTGCTGTACAAACGAAGGCCATTTTGTTGTGTTCTGATGTGACGTTTTGTGACGGAACTCGCGGCTTCTTTTCTTACTGCTGAGACATCTCACAAGTGTACAGCGCTCTAGGCATTGCCGAGCAATTCCGAAAAACCACTTGCCTGCGTTTTACTGGTTCCCGACGAGCCAGACTTTCGTCAAAAGTAAGCAAACGTAAAACAATGGATTGCAAGCGTCTCGGCTGGTGCCTCTGTCATGCAATCATGCTCGCATGCACGTGAGGACAACTACGGCAGGCTTGCAGTTGTGCGTGCCTCGTCACGCGAGCGGAGACAACGGCTGTTCTATCGAAACCGAAACCATGCCACTCCGCCCCGTCGCCATTCAATTCCCAAAATTGTATGCAAAATGTAACTGTCGATCATACGACAAAAAACGGTCCAGCGGCGCGTGCTTGCCAGGCCGGCAAACAAAATACAAGCTAAAAAAAAAAGAACCTGAGCTATCGATGCAAGACGTCTCGACCCTGGAGTCAAAAAGGTCTTCGAGCTCTTTGTGCAATGACTGAACTCGAGACAAACAAGCGCGGTGTGCGGGTTCAGCATGCAGACACTGCCTTCTTTGCTTTAGCTCACTTTTCTTCATCAACTTTCTTTCGCGGCAGATTTTTCACGTACCGGGGTCTCTCTCGAAAGAAAACGCACCGAGAGAAACCAAGGTAATCAATACTTCGACACAGCAGTCTTTGAGTTCAAGAGGGATTTTTGTAGTAACGTATGTTTAAACAAGAACAGGAATGTTGGTGAACATGTGGCGGTACTTAGTTTAATTTTAGGAACCGCCATATCTGCAGCGACGTGGGGATGGCAACACCCGATGTCGCCGCGACCACGTTCACTGGAAGCCAGGAGCCGAATATACCGGGTGAAACAAGGAGACGGCAGGCTCTTTAAATCGACCGGACAATTCGGTTTCTTAACCTATTGCGCTACGACTTTGTGCGGCGTTGCTCACAGATGGTGCATTTTTTGTAAAATTTGCAAAGAACGAACTTACCTGAGGAAAAAGTAAAGAAATAAAAAGGCTTAGCTCCTATGGAAACGCAGCGACGCCACCGGTCTTCAAACAACACGGCGCCGTTTCGCACGGAAGACAAGAGATGGCGCAAGCGGTCGCGACGCCAACTGCCGCCAACGAACGAGCAGACGATGCCGAGAGCCGGCGTATTTAGCAGACAAGGAACTGCAGCTGCTTGTTGTTACCGCGCCTGTTTTTGTTTCCGCGGCTGTCGCCGCCTGCGGAACGCGCGCCGCTTCTGAGTCGAAAAGATTGTCTGCTAAAGACGCTGGCTCTCGGCGCCGAATACTCGTTCGTTGGCGTAGGGAGCCTTCATACACACGCGCGTGTGCGCGTATGAAGGCTCCCTACGTTGGCGGCGTTCGTTGCGCCATCTCTTGTCTCCCGTGCGAAACGGCGCCGTGCTCTTTGAAGACCGGTGGCGTCGCTGCGTTTCCATAGGAGCTAAGCCTTTTTCTTTCTTTACTTTTTTCTCAGGTAAGTTCGCTCTTTGCAAATTTTACAAAAAAAAATGCACCATCTGTGGGCAACGCTGCACAAAGTCGTAGCGCAATAGGTTAAGAAACCGAATTTTCCGGTCGATTTAAAGAGCCTGCCGTCTCCTTGTTTCACCCTTTTCCCAAGGCCGTTGCTTTCAGGAGCGAGTGCTTCAGCTCGCAAAGTAACTCCCGCCGCGCAAAAACGTGGTTTTGTTTCACAGCATGACGGCATGGCTGGTACCCGGCAAGCTAGCGTCGGAGTTTCCGCACACACCCGCGTCAATCGCTGAAAAAAAAAAGAAAGAAAAACAAAGACTCGAGACGAGACTTAAGGCCCGTTCACACTCTTGCGACCGAGTAAGACCGAGAGAGACCAGACCGGTTTTTAAGCCTCTTGCGATCTCTTAGGACCAGCTCCGCTGCAGCGCATCCGGTCCTAAGAAGTCGCAAAAGGCCGAAAAACCGGTCTGGTCTCTCTCGGTCTTACTCGGTCGAAAGAGTGTGAACGGCGCTTTACGAGACGACGAGAGCGCGAAACACGAGACGGCAAGAAAACCATGCAAGACCGGATGGACAATTGACGCAGGGTACTTTGTGTCTGGCGGCCGCTTGCGCCACACAACACACGCGTGCTCAATTACGGTACTCAGTTTAGTTTCGGTTTTAAAAGGCAACCGAAATTGTTTTTTTTTTTTTTTTTGACGCAGGCTTGGCGCAGATTACCCATATTTTTGCAAAATGTAGCAGGATGTAGCGGGGTTAGCCCCTTGGCGCAGTGTTGCGCAATTGGCGCACCAATCACATCACTGGGTGGTTAAGACGCTCTTACTTTAAAACAAAAAAAAAATCTTAGTCCCTCTGGTTGTCTCATAGCAATAGACATCTGTGCAACACCACTTTACTAACTCCGCCTTGTTACAAAGCGTTGAAAGAGACCAACAAATCTCAAAACACTCAAAGTTAAAAAAAAATAAATATCAAGAGTTTTGTATAAACAACTGATAGCATGTGTACTAGAGTTCTGTCCAGACCGAACGATAGCAGGCCCTGTAGAGTTCCGTACAGAGGGAACGACAGCAAGCCTTGTTGGGTCCCGTCCCGAAGGCTGAGAAGAAAGGATTGTTTCTTTTCGTCGAAGTTCGACTAACGATAACAACCTTTCGGACAACTGTTTTGTGATGCCAAGGGTGTTTTTTATTTTTGCGATTATTTATGAGGTGGAGCCATAATACCAGGTTATGACTATGTAAACCCAATTACTAAATTATTCGCCGCAGTCAAGGACGAAATGTCCTTTGAAAGTTGAAAAAAGGGGGTGCTTCTTTATTACGACAATGCACCTGGCCTCAGGTCTTGGAATACAATGGTTGCCATTCCTAAAAAAGCTTGCCACTCCTAAGAGCTGGAAATGATATCACCCTATTCATTGTATCTTCCTGCCATTAATTACAAACTCTTAAAAAACAGAAAACAAAGAAACACCTGCATGGGAGGGGATTTTCGATCGGTATATGGTGAGGTAATGAGGCCTGCAGATGCGTTGTTTGCAGAGGTTCGACAAACTTTTTTTTTTCCAGGAAGCAATAGAAATGCTATAGGATTGCTGGGGCAAGTGCATTTGACTTAAAGAACACTACATTAAAAATAACACACGGACATTTGATGTTGGCTCTCCGGAAATAAATCAAGGGTGGAGCATACGGATGAACTCTCGTCTATGCTGTACGCCGCTTCAGTAGCGAGTTTCTCTTCCGTCTGGACGGCACTTCACTGGTGCCCAGTGATACACGCGCCGTCCGACTTTCTTTCGGACGGCACTTCAAGGCGCGAGTGGAGTGCCGTCGGACGGCACTTGAACGCTCTGCAAGAGTGCCGTAGACACAGCCTTTAAGAAATGGAGTAACAAAATAACAGCGTCAATTCACTACACTCTTAAAAAAAAAGGAGTCCAAAGGGAGTCGCTGCTTCCATGACTCCCTTTGACACTTCACGACTCTCTTAGAGAGTCAATGATTCGAATGACTCTGTTTTGACAATTCACTCTTAAAAAAAGGAGTCCAAAGGGAGTCGTTGCTTCCATGAGTCTCTTCGCTGCCTCCATGACTCTCTTTGACACCTCACGACTCTCTTAGAGAGTCGTGAAGTGTCAAAGGGAGTCAATGATTCGCGTGACTCTGTTTTGACTCTTCCCCTTCTCAACGGGAGTCACAGGTCAAAAGTTCAGGCAAGATTTAGCAACACAAAAAAAGTATGTCCGAATTTGTAATCTTCGCAATTTGCCTGCAAAAAAAAAAATACTGTAAACGACATAATTTTCGCGGGCTCAAATTTTCGCGAGTCGGGCCAAAGCTGAAAATTTGAAATTATTCGCGGATTCTAATTTTCGAGAATCGAGTGTAGCTTCCGTAGCATTCACATAGTGCCCGAATTGTTCGCGGGATGTACTTTTCGCGTTTTTAGGCGATTCGCGAAATTCGCGAAAATTAGGTCCTTGCGAAAATTTAGTCGTTTACAGTAATCGATTTTGAAGAATCAGTCTAAAAGGCAAGTCGGATAAAGCCCTAGCAAACAGTTTCCGGTTAGCCCAGCCCAGAGTTTGAGGAATCCGCCTAAAAGGCAAGTCGGATAAAGTCTGGGCCAACAGTCTCCGACAGTCTGTGGCTGCTCATTACACACATATTAACCCCCCCTCCCCCCGTAAACGCTGCTTCGCGGCGTCCAGCCGGCAACCCAAGCCCCGCCGTTTCCCTATGCACCTCTAGAAAGGGAGTCCCATACCATTTAGTTCAAAGCTTCGTCGACAACATCTTTTTTCAATAATAATTGTGCAAAAAAAATTAAAAAGAAAAGAAAAAAAAGTATGCGCAAAGTTTCGTCGGCATTCATTTTTCTCAATAATAATTGTTAAAAAAAAAAAAACACGTATGTTTATTTTTTGCATCGAACCCATGGGTTCGCACCGTATAAAGCGGGCATCTTTCCACATAGCTACACCTGCGAGTGCTCGTTTTAAGAATTCGTTTTATACGAGCTCCAACAAGTTTCGCGTCGTGCGTATTATTCTATACCGAATCCTGCGTCTGCATTATACATATTTCTAGAACTGTCGTGGGGTGCGTCTCTGGGAGTAAGTGAAGGTGCAGCAGCTTATTCAAAACTATACTCCGTTTCATACATAGCGTGCAACGCAGTCGAAGCTAGCGCACCGGTTTGCATCGCCGACCGTGTCTACGTTCACCTCATAAAATAGTGCATCCCCTGCAAAAACATTTTAAAAAAAAGTCGAAAAATTTGCCTCCTTGGAGCTAGTAACTGATAGTGGCGTTATGATTTCGACGAAACACAAATGTTTTTCAATAAAAAGGAAAAGATAATGTAAACTACTTTAAATTGTTTTCGTTTTCGCCCGTGCGGCAGCCGCTGCGGGTTTTCGGGTTGTGTGGCACTGGCTGGCTTTGAAAAGATGGCGTCTTACGCAGCAAGCTCAAGTACCTCTCCTGCTCGGATATTTTCGGAGATTCGTTGTGCGAAGAAATTGAAAGAGTGCAAGCAGGTGATCGCCAATGTGTACGCGAGTGCAAGAACGCGTTTCCCGGAGAAGTCGGTCGTGAAGTCCTGGAGACGGTCAGTAACGACACCGGAGTGTGCGCCCGTACTGTCGCGAAGTACAAGGCGCAGTGTCTATCTGGCAAGGTGGCATCCCCGAAGCGAAGACCTCGCAATGTAGAAGTTTTGAGCACGGGGACCGTCAAGCATGCCGAATTCACACACAACGCCATTCGCCTGAAGGTGCATCGCAAGTACCCCGAGAGGGGGATTCCTACCCTTGACAGCTATTTCAAAATAAACTGTACAGGCCACAACCATTGTCGATCAACATCCTATTATAAATTTTGGGACAAGGCTGCTATCAGTGCGATTCCTCATTCCACGCTGCACGAAAGAAAAATATAACTCGGTGTTGGAGGCAAATAACACTTGCAAAGCGGCAGGGCAGGTGGTAGAAATGTGGCCTCTCGGCGACTTATAAATAAAAAGCAAGAAGAAAGGAGGAATTGAAATATGCAGTTCGGCAATGCGCACAATCTTGCACAAAAAGTACGTCTAAAAAAAAAAAAATTCGCGCGTCTAGTGGGTTCGAAACCACTGCCGCCGAGACGTCGGTATCGCTAGAGCAGCGCCTTGTACCACTCGTCCACGAAACGCGCGAAGGAACACATTTTTATTTCTGTATTTTCATGCGCATCACTACAGTACCTTTGACAGCTTTGTACGCTATGTACAAACGAGTAAATGTGCCCATTTTGAGAACCACACTGCGAGTTGAAGCAACGCCGAAGGCTCGCGTCTCGCAGCGCCGCCCGTTGAATAACCATTCGAAGAGTTTGCACACTGTGAAGGTAAGAGCGTTCACACCGAAGAGCTCTCTTTACAACGCCTACACACACACACACACAGCTCACAATTGAAGAGGGGCCACTGAGGTTTTAAGAGCCACTGATCGTAGTAATCGCATTCCAAAGACGCCGCGTTGTCGTAGATTGTTTTTCACCAGCTAGGTCCTGTAGGGATGAGGCCAAGGCTGGGGGATTCATCGCCGGAAACGTAAAGGAACCAAGCAAACGACGTGCGGCTCGCGGACGCGGTTCGTGGGAGCCGACGGCGTCCAAGCCACGATCCGAGCAGCCCTAGTTGCAGCCTTGCTTCCGAGAAGACTGGATATTCTTTCCGGCGGGCACACAATACTTAGACAGCATGTTTGCGGCTGATATGGATTGCAGGAGGTGGATAACAGAACAACCAATGCACAGAAAATAGGTTGAGCACGACATAGAGCAAAGGTTTGTCGCCGCCATGTTGAAATAAAACGAAGCTGAGTCGGGCCAAGCTACAGTTTAGTACACAACGAAGTTGAGACAGGCATAGCTTCAGTTAAGTACACAACCAACATACTTCATTACAAAGAATTAGATAAATGTTAAAACAAAACTTTTTACGTTTAAAAGTTCTAATGTATGTCGACTAAAACAGGAACATTCACGTTGCGTCAAATGAGTTTTGTCGTAACCACTGTCGTCGGAACCAGCGAACGTCGCCGCATCGCCATCGCGACCGTAACCAAAATCAAAAACAAAGCAAGCTGCAAACTTTCGGGCGGTTTCAGGCCTTTAGGCTTTCGAAAAAATATCGAAGAACGTTCTTCGAAAAACAAAAAGTGCCCCAGGTGCCGGCGTACCCATGGAACCAGCTGTGGGTTTGAGTCTACTTGGTGAGTACTCTCCCATTCGTTTTACTTTTTCAGTACTTTCTTTTCGGAGCGTTTGTGACGTGTCCTTGCGTGTGTCTGCAGGAAGCGTGAAGACGAAAGTGTGCGGCTCCTTGTCGCACACGTGCTTTGCGCATTGGATGGCCTTCGAGCTTTTCCCAAGGAAGTCCCGGAACCGACCTGTCACTGAGCGGGCAGTCAGATTGCGGGAACGCACATAGAGGCGAAGGTCCCACCGAAGCCGGAGGGGGGGGACGGGACTTCGTAAGTGTATCTGGGAGCTTTATCTCGTGGATCGGTGGACAAGACGGGTTCTACAAATCGGGTGGCGGCTTGGTGCCACCTAACTAGGCGGTGTGTTTCGCGGAACCCATGACTGCTAAAGGTACCCATTACGTGTTAGCGCTCGAATTTGCACCCAGTTTTCTTTCACTGCGGGTGTTCGAAATCAAGTTCGATGCTCGCGAAGAGTATAAAGAGTTCTTTTTTGACTAGGGCACGGACTTTGTATACAAAATGCTGTATATGTTGCACTTATTTGCTAGCCCTCTGGCTGTAGTTATTGTGAAGGTTGTGAGAAAAAACGCGCATTGAGTAGTTACAATATATATATATAATGTAGTGTCGAGTACCGTCCGACGGCACTCTTGCAGAACGTTCACGTGCCGTGCAATGGCACTCCACTCATGCCTTCAAGTGCCGTCCGAATGTCTTGTGTAAAGCGAATTGTCAAAACGAGTTTTTCGAAGTTGTAGTGTAGCTTAGTGGAAATTGTAGCTTAGTGAAAATTGTAGCGTAGCTCGCCTCATAGGCAGCGGCCCCGGGTTCGAACCACAGTGTGGGCTTACTTTTTTAAATCTTTTTCTCTAACATTTTGTTTCGTCGAGGCATTTGGCGATATTTACGACATTTCGTTTTTACCATTAACACTGGAAACAAAATAAAAACGGATGTTGTCGACGAAACTTTGCTTAACAAAATGGTATGGGCATCCCTTTCCGGAGGAACGTGGGGGACAGCGGGGCTTGGTATGGGATAGAAAGGCTGGACGCTGCGAATCGGCATGTGCAACGGGGCCAAGTAGGTTAATAGTTTTGTAATTAGCAGCCGCATACTGTCGCCGCGAGGCGGCATGAATGCAGGCTGTTGGTTAACGAGCTCCCCAGGGATACACGTGCTGTTCGACTTTCTTTCGGACGACACTTGTAGGCGCGGGTGGAGTGCCGTCGGACGGCACTGTAGACAGCCAAAAAACAACAGAAAACGAGGTGTTTTGAACAACTTTCTTGAAGAGATCATGAACTGATTTTTCAACTACTTCCTCCTCAGCTTTCCTCCTCAGTACATAAGCAAAGTGAGAAATCATGTGGTCGTATTTCACTGTAACCAAAAGTTCTGCCAGCAGTCTGAGAGCCGGAATGGACAAATCCCTACATAAAATTCACGCTTCACATTTTCGCAAGCGCCGACAACCATGAAAGGAGCGACGAGACAAGCGATGGCGACCCTTTTTGCTATCGCTCAGTTGCACGACGAGGCACACTGCATGAAAGCGACAGGAGCAAGCGATCAATGCGATGAGCGACGTTTTCTAATAATTCAAGAACCTAGCAGCGTTACAAGCGACAGTGAGAAATCTCCGTCGCTGTCGCCGATGCTTGTCTCCTTGCTCGCTAAATCGCTTACATGCGGTCAAGCCTTAATTGTCTGAAAGCGAGAGACACGTGCCACGAGTGAGTGCTGTGCTGCCACTCACTTCCAAGTGCCTCTCATTTCAGGGCTACACTGCCATTTGCTTCCAAGTGCTACATGAACCCCTCCTTCTCAGGCGCTTTTGATGCCACTTACGAAACTAGCACAAACTCATTAAGGGGTTTTAGGCGGGGTTAGCAATCCGGTGTGTTTGCTGCACCATTCTTTTCGGTGCCTGGACAGTCCACAGTCGCCTTACAGTCACAAGTTGGGACGCCATGACAACAGCGGCACTTGTGCCTGCTTGTCTTATTCACAAGAGGTTTGAAGACCAACTGCAGACTTTTGACAGCGTGACACTTTCGGTTTCGTAACATCATTGTTGCTTTCTTGGGACAACTCTTAATACATGGGAGGAACAGGATGGCAATTGCACCAGTGGGGAATACGTCCAGGCACTATACCTGTACTAAAACTTGCTTGAGCACCTGTTTATTTAAGATTATGTTTACACTTGCAGCGTTACCTCGGAGGCAGGGTTTCCCTACCAGAAGAAATATTTGACTGGGCCATAGGTAAGGCCAAGTTCGACTCGCGCTGCTGATCCTGTTGGCCCGGTGCCTCTACAAGGGCGAGGACCTGGTCAATAGGAGTGTGACAGGCCAACCTTCCAGGCGTGACAAAGTATGGAGCCGTGGGAAGGAAGCCCATTACACCTGCCAAAGTGGATGCAATTGCAGGTGCGTGCCTTGCTGCATGTCCACCTTCCCGGCTCTAAACTATGCAGCAATTGGCAGGTTCAACATCGTGCATTATATAGGTTTTATAGACCATACGCGAAATAGCTCTTTGGTATCATCATCATGCCGCTCGGAGCAGACATGTGGTGGGTTTTGCTATCTTCAGTGTGCAAATGGCACTATACCTCGTCTCGCCTCAGCATGAACTAACTGCGAAAGCTGTGCAAGCGCAAGCGGGTAGCCTTGACTGGAGCAGCCGCTGACGCGTGATCCAAAGCATTTAGCTTGCACTTTTAGCAGGCACGGCTAAAAATGGTTTTTCACCCATCTAATGTTTGTTGAGCCTCACAAATATACAGTGAATTCAGTTGGCATTCAAGTAGCTATCTCCTTTGTTTAATTCGGTGAAGAACAAAAAAAGAAACACTTGCCAGTCACTATTTCCTTCAACTAGGTAGTTTTGTTTTAGTGATAAACATGCTATTAAAATATTTAAGCATTATTTTCAGACATCACCTCTGTCTTGGCAGCAGTCACTGCCAAAAAAAAATCACTCTTTTACTTTCTAACGACCATAGCTCATTTGGAACTATCTTGGCTCTGTCTATTGGCTGGCATGTTTACTTTCTTGGAGCTGCCAAGAGAGTCATTCGGGGAAAGAGGGTAGCACTGTGTGTCCTATAATGAAAGAGCACATTGTGTAGTGTGCTTAAAGGGATACTGATCCGAAATCTGCATTTCATCTAAAAATGCAGTGGGAGTGTTCAACTGGAAGCTACAAACCCCAAGACATCACTTTTATAACAATATGTTGAATGGATATTTTGGATACAATATGTTGAATAAATCAGAAAACGAATACTATGCGCCATGGCGCATAGTATTCGTTTTCTAATTTATTTTCTAGGTATTCAATGGCTAATAAATTTTGTGAACAGATTGTTCCACAAAGTAGCCATCAACACGTACACACCCAACTAACGCTACCCCATTTTTATTTTTTATTTCTAAAATTGTAACTTACATTTAGTGATTAGTGGGCGAATATAAATACTACGAGCAAAGCACGAAAAGACTAGTAAATATTATAGTATTGGATAGAAACCAGATGTCACAAAAAAATAAAAAGCCTACAATATTAGATCAGTAATATCTTTGCAAGACAAGACACTTTCAACGGGTAGTTTTGGTTTGGCCGGGTTCTGGATCAGTCGTCTGCCATCGTCTCCACGCGACCATTGCTCACGTCGTCGTCGTGAATTGCTCCACGCTTGCGTACCATGCAGTAATTACCCTTTTCCTTTGTTGGGGATCGGACACAACTAATAACGAAAGAACTAAGATTTTGATGGCACAGGGAGTGAGCGAAAAATCCCCCCCGACGAAGTCAAGTGAACGCAGGTCGACGTACGCCAAACGGCTTGCAAGATCAATGCGTGCATTTGTTTGTAAGATGGAGAACAGCCACTGAGACTAGTACTCAAATTTTATAAAACCATTTCGTTGCCGTTCGCTATTTTCAATGATGCTAACGCGGTACATGACGACCCTCGCTGTCCGAGAAGGCGTTCAGGCTCAGACATGCACCTCTTGCTACGGTGCTGTGACGAAATTGACCAAGGGAACGAGGATGTTATAGAAGTGCAGTACTATTAATCTAAATGGTTGTTCTAGCTGAAGGTTGCGAACTAATGCACGCAGTGAGCTGGCACGGCGTTCGGCGTACGTCGACCTGCGTTCACTTCGCCTCTGCTGGGTTTTTGCCTCGTCCCCTGACAGCAAAATCACGATGATTAGTATAAAAAGAAAATTTTTGATGTCTCTCTGAAAGCAGTAAGTTATTTTGATCTGAATATACAGCCAAAAAGGGTGCAAAAAAAGCTGCTAGAGCCATTTAAAAACACCACTACGTCAATGTAAAAAAAAAAAGTATCTAAGCTGTTAATATTATTGTTATTTCGAGTGCTTGTTTATAGCGTAGACAAAGGTTTTTCGAGCCAAGAAAGAAAGGATAATGCGCAAGAGAATTAGTAAATATGCCGGACCGCCAAGTTTACACTGCTACCCAATAGATGGCGCCACTGTGTCCTCTCGTTGTAAGAGGTTTTA
This sequence comes from Ixodes persulcatus, assembly GCA_013358835.2. NCBI lineage: Eukaryota > Metazoa > Arthropoda > Arachnida > Ixodida > Ixodidae > Ixodes > Ixodes persulcatus. Next base: position 49,671 of record JABSTQ010010883.1, on the reverse strand, counting down.
AGGAATCCAGTTTTAAGAGGTCGCAAGAGTGTGAACGGGCCTTTAGAGAACCATGCAGTGAACGGAAAACTTAACAGTTCATGCGTTCTTGGCATTCAATACGCTGTTCATCAGGTTGTCGGCAGGCCTCTTCACGATGTATAATTCGTGCATTGCTTTGGTATTTGTTGATTTTTTTGGAAAGAGGTGCCAGCAGGTACGGGCATAGACAATGGTAATTATATTCGTGCATCGGTACAACTTTTTTTTATATTTTATTTTAAAGCTTCCAATTTAGTTTTGAAAGAACTTCGTGGTTCCCATGGCGAAGTTGCAAACATTATATTGGTGCGCTCAAAACCAGTCCAAGGTCATAACTAATGCCAAGGCATCTAAAAAAAATAATGTGAACAGAAACAAGGTCATTTATTGTGTTGTCAAGCTAGGCCTCGCAATTGTTAGCCGAATCAAGGTCCACTAATACTCACCCATGTAGGAGGGTGTCTTTAGTGCCCATGCTTGTTGTTTAATTAGACCTTTAACATGATTCATTACTACGAAGGACTTGCATTACGAATGAGTTTTCTAGTAAACGGTGGTGTTCCTGTTAACAAACCACTGTATTAGGTGGGTAGAAAATAAGAGTGAAGAAGTGAACTTTGGTCTTTAATGGTAAGTAGGTTCATATGGAATCATTTTTGCTTCAGTGGAGGCTCGAGTATGCACGACACTGAAGGGATTCTCCTTTCAGTCGACGGAGACAAGGGTACCACAAGAGCCAGCGAGGGAAAGGGAACGGGACCTCTTGGTGTCAACGCCTTGCCGCCCGCGTGGCTGTGCCCCGAACCGTGCAGTTTTTGCCGAGGTAAACAATTAGGTCATTTGAAAATTTTGTGGATAAAAAAAAACATGACTTATTTGCATGCCTTGCTGTAAACAATCCAATGCAGCACTGAAATTTGCGAGTCGCAGATAATGTCACAGGTAGGATAGATAACCTCTACATTTTTAGAGTTCTGTGGACTAAGGGGCTGCCCAAAGATTACACAGCAGGATGGCGCCCCGCTACAAAGCACCAGCATATGTCGTACCATAGCCTTCTTCATACTGGCAAAACCTGGCAGATTGTCAAGAGAAGCGGTCGCCGAAATGGAAAAGGTGGAGTGGCATACAAGGGAGAAGTCTCTCGCCGCAGCGGACGCGAAACACGAAAGAAGTACGTTTCGGGTCCTCGCCGCTGCAAAAGCTGTGTGCTGACGTCCAGGTTCCCCGAGGAATGGCTCTTTAATGCTCTGTGCTACCGAATCCTCACCCTCCAAATCTGTGACCCGGCACTCTATGACTTCGTCGTCGAACTGGCAGGCTTTGTGAGTATAAAGGTGCTATGGTCATACTCTAATCCACTTTACTCCATTTTTTTTGCAGGGGGAGAGCATCTTTTTGTTTGCATTCTTAAAAAAGAGGGTTAGACTGTTATGATTAAATTGGTGCGGACAACCACTAACAAGCTCTGTTTGCTGTCGTCGAAGCCTACGCTGTTCTTATCAATGCCGATCTTCGCAAAAGAAAACAAGATAGGGGAAGGGAAAAGAGCGGAGGAAAGCCGTGCCGTTTGCGTGGTCGATGTAACTACTCCTGTAACTCGATGTAACTACTCTTCGCTATGCCAATCTGCAAGCATGTTTTTTTTAAAGCTGGAGGCCAAGTGAGATAAGTGTCTCCGCTGTCTTCTCTAACTGGTTATTTCAATATTTTATTAGGAGTACTTGGCCATGAACTTAAAACAAACCAAAGACCAGATTCGGGCTCATATTCGAAGGCGGTTCTTTCCTGCCAAGCTTCAGTAACATTTATCTAAGCAAAGATGATAAACAAATTACTATTAGTTTTAGTGTCCCGCCATTTCTGCATGCAAAAGATGCCTATATCGGTACAGCAGACGAAAAGTTATAGGATACTTTGTAGTGCAGAGATGCATTATTTTGTTACTCAGATGGAAAATTGTGATGATTACTACCTTGTTGTAGGCCTTGTACATGAAGCGTTCCCTCACATGCACACAGATGTTAAAGCAAGCTTTTAGCCCTCTCTAAATTCCATCGTGGATTGCTTTCGTTAAAACTAAAAAGGGAGCACAATAAGACGGGGACGATAAAGGAAGAAACAAGTGCTCACTACCAACTAGTTTATTCAGAAAAAAATGTCTTCCCTTCCTTCCTTGTTCCTGTCTTAATATACTCTTTTTTCATTGCAGCCGCGAAGCAGCTTGCCCAGCAAAGAATTTTATAATGCTTTCTTTGACTGTACTAGACACTCTCAGTTGGTAAGCCCCAGTCTTGCCTAGCACCTAGCATATGCAGGGTGCTGCAGAACAGGTACAGCTAGACTTAATACCCTCCCCACTTTCCTCAGTAAGGACCGTGCCCCTTGTACTTCAAGTGCTCTCAGTGCACTTACTGATTTATTACTTACGTTCCCTTTGAGCCTTAATTTGATATTATTTTAAAAGAAAAAGTAGACAATAGCAGCAGCAGCCTCCACCGCCCCTCCACTCTCTATCTCTCTCCATGAGAATATTTTAGGTTCCTCCTGATGGCTAAAATAATTTTGAATGCAATGGTCTGCATTTGTGTGGTGTCCATCTGTTACCTGATACATCATCAGTTTGTCTACCAACCTGAAATTCTCAGGGAAATTGTCAAAAGGTTGGCTTCATCAGGGAAAACGACCAGTGAAAGTGGAACGGCGATGCGGAACAAAGCTTGACGGTTGCGCATTGGCACGACTATTCTGAATAACGTTTCCGAATTATGATCCTTCGACCCAGAAGTGGTCAGGAAGTTTTAGAGCGCAGCTCTTAAGCGCCCGTTTCCGCCTTGAGCGGCGTCGGCGTCGCCGTCGGCGTCGCCGTCGCCGTCGGGGTAAAGGCACGGCCACATTGGCGTCGCGGAGGCCTGCGGCGTGACGGTCGTCGCTGCCGGTTGCCGACCGAAACCAGTTTTCGGCTTCAGCGCCGCGACGGACGGCGCCGCACAGTCAACCGCTCCTTGCACGGTTCAGAGCTCGGCGCCGCTCGCCGCAGAAGAGAGGAGCCAATGAGAGGTGGCGTAGATAGTGACGTTGCGATGCCATGGCAACGCTCAAGCCGGTCCCCCGCGCGTCCTTCACGTTCCGAAGGACGTGTTTCGTGTCGTCTGCTATCCCTACTTCGCCCCCGACGCCTTCCCCAAGAGAGCGGTTCCTTGAAACTGTGCGACTGGTTCCCTTTTTATATGACAAGACGCAGCCAGACTACCAAGATAATGACGCTAAGAACGACCGCTGGGAAATTATAGGAGAGGAATTCGGTAATACAAGTCAGTTTCTCGGTGGCACTTGTTGCATGCCATCTGTGTTGTGACGGATGTCGTGCTGATTTGGTGACACTTTCGAAAGTAGCCTTCATCTTTAGCGCGCCGCCGGTGCAGCAAAGCACGGACCTTTCCTTCGGTGTTTTGGTAGAACCAACTCGGCCGGACCCAAAACCTGTGCCTCCTTCCCTTCAGAGCGCGGCGACGTCGCAAGATCAACGGGCAGGCTAGGATAATCACATTCACGCTGATCACCAGGTCATCATTGACACCTACCATGTAGGCAGGGAGCGCGGTTTCGATGCTGATATATGCGAAAGATGAGAGCCGAAACGGAAGAATCTACCGAAGAGCAGACGACGAAAGAGCGGGAAATCCGGCGGGAGGCGCGATCGCGAGAGACAGTGCTGTCACGTGACGCCCGCAAAACGGAGGCCAATGTGGACTCCTCGCGTTGGGACGCCGGACGGCGGCGCCGCCTAGCGGCGCCGACCGGCGGCGCCGTTCACGCTAGTGTGGTCAGGCCTTAACCGCGCGGTACATGTTGGGACATGCACCGCGCGAGCCCCCCCCCCCCCCCCCCCCCCCCCCGAGGTCACGTGACCTCCCTCTTCGAGGTCACGTGACTCCCCAGGTCACGTGCCCCCCCCCCCCCCTCGAGGTCACGTGACCCCCCCTCCCCCTGAGGTCACGTGACCCCCACCCCCCCCCCCCGGAGGAGATTGAAGGATGAGGGGAGGAGGAGAAGGAGGAGGATGAGGAGGGGTATACCCTCCCCTGAGAACCCTTCCCTCCTCCTCAAGAGCTGCGCTCCGATTCGGCATTACAGGGAGGTGTAAACGGCATTCATTTTTATCAAATAAGTCAAGGGAAATTCGAGAAAAGTCAGGGAATTTTAAATCAGTAATTTGGTAGTCACCCTGATGCACTGGTTACAACGTACGAAACACTTCACAATCAAGTGAGAATTGGGGAAAGCGAAATATAGAAAGGCTGCAACGGGCGTCTGCCTCACTTGCCTTCACTCTGCTGCATGGACTTTACATCTATGACACTGTGGGCACTTAACATGTCCTCGACAATTTTACTTTGCTCACCTACAACTTCGTCTGACTTCCAGAACTTATTTCTTATCATTGGCTTTTTTCCCCAGGACCCAGTAAAGACTTTCGGGAACCCGACGTCACTTTTCACTGGAAAGCACCCATGGACATCTGGCAGCATGTGCGCTGTCTGCGAGGACCTATGAATCGACGTCCTGGACTTTTCAGCAGGAATCTCGCGGGTATTAGCCATGTACTGAGCGTAGAAATGTCAGAATGTGGGGGGGGAATCGACGAAGCACACTTTTTGTGCTTGAGTACCTCAAGGGTAAAAAAAATACAAAGATTTCGGTAAGAGCTGTGAAAGTTGTGACAGCACTCGGAGCACATCCCTAGCACAGGGAAAACGAATTACCAATACGGTTACTGTTTTAATGTTTTCCATATGTATTTGGTGAATATTCCAGCTATAATACAAAGGTTTGTGTGTTCCATTGTGTATCCAAACTTCTGTTAGATTTCTTTTTTTTTGTGCATCTGTTGATCTGAGGATCCAAACCATAAAAGAAGAAACTGCAGAAAGAAAAACAAAGCTTTGAAAAGACAGCAAGTAGGCAAACCAAGCCTTAGGAAACTTATTTTAATTTATTTTTATTCTAAATAATCCTGCAACACCAAGCAGGCAAAGCAAGCCTTCACAAAACTTGTCATTGTAATTTATTTTCATTCCTGTCTAATAATTAAACCAGTTTTGTGTATTAGTATTATTTTTTATGATGTTATTTGTTAGTTATTGTGATAAAACACCTGTGATAAGCCGAAGCAGCTTTTGAGCAAATGTATCACATTAGTTTCTAATAAAGTAATTGTTTTAAATACTTGTGATTTGTTTGCAGTACCGCATGGTAGAACTCATGAAGTTGCATGTGCACAAATGGCAGTGATATGAGCTGAGGACAAAACAGCTATCTTTATTGTTAAATTTGAAGATTCCTGCAATGTATTGCCACCCACTTGTCCACGCAAGCAGGTATTGAAGCAACAGAGCATGCTGGTTCACACCAGCTCTTTCCAATAGTCCAGACGTGTGATAAAAAGATATACAACTTACTGTAAATGATAAGTGTAATCAAAACTAATAGAAAGTTAAGCTTGCCGATTAAAAAAACTTACTTTTTTTTGAAGTGTGCGAATTCCAATGTAACAAAAGAATGCTGTCCTGAAAGCGTCTGCTGTGTTCATGATAATTGCCAAGCAGCATTCAGTTCAGCATCGTTAAGACCATCATCATTCATTTTCCTAGTTTCATTAAGGAAATTGTAAGATTTCTTTAGCTGTTCTGCGTTTCGACGTTTACACTTGCAGACAATGATGTTTACCGACTTCTTTTAGGTGGAATCGAAGTTTCCATTTCAACTTTTATACTTTTCACACAGTGATGTTAATACTCTTTTTTTAGGGAAATTCAAGTTGAACCTCGCAGGCGGCAAGAAGTCTCCTAACGATCACAATGCCTCCCTTTGTTCAACAAACTGACACTTGACTAGGGCTGCTATACTCCAGACAAAGTGAGAGTCAGCACTGACTATCTTTCGGAGAGTGGCTCATACACTCCATGACTCCTTTGCCATAGGAGTCTCGGGACTCTTCATAAAAGGAGGGTCCTCACAACTCTTGTTACAGCGTCACTGGGATTACCAGGAAGGAGTCCAGTGACTCTCTTTCTCCGTTAGATAAGAGTCGTCAAAGAGTCGCAGTTGACTACGTCACCTGGAGTCGTCCATACACTACCATGACTCCAGTTTGATAAGATTCGCAGGACTCTCTTAAAATAAGAGTCAAGCGACTCTACTAACAAGAGTCGAGAAAGAGACAAATGTGTGGTGCGCAAAGACCCCCCACAGGGAGTCGTGGAGACTCTCTTTATAAAAAGAGTCGGGGGACTCTACAACCTGGAGTCGTGGAGGTGTCGAATCTGCGGCGCGGAAATACCCCCCGGAGGGAGTCGTGCATCACCCTAGCAAAGCGCACATGTAGGCTCCCTAGAAAAACCAAGAACCGCTTGCAGTCGTATTTACCAAAATCGCCCCCCCCCCCCCCCCTTAAGAAAAAAAAAAACCTTAAGGGGAACATAAAAAATACCAGTGCAGGGCACCGTTTTTAAAACCTGCACTGACGACAACGGCACTGTAACTCACGGACTCGGGGCCGCTTGTCAACCATGTTGGGGTTGGTCCTTTGTAACCTAACCTCCCTTTTTATATCTAGTTGGAGTCTATGGCTTACCGCCGTCGGCTTAGCGGAGCAGGAGGCGAGGGGGTAGAGAGGGAGGGAATGGAAAGGAGAGAAGATTCATTAAAGAAAAGGGTAAGAAAAAAGGGTGAATAGGAACGAGGAAAAAGTAGAAAGCGCGAACTGGTCGTCGGCCTTGAAGCTCAGTTCACATATTTAGAACTAACTGGCACCACCTGGCAAACAACGGGTTTCGAAGATTTCGACGATGAAACAATGCGCAGATTAGAAAGGAGATTGAAGAAGTGCCTTAGAATAAACCTGGGAGCGAAAAATAAGCCACAATAAGAGAGAGAGAGAGAGAGAATACACATCTTATTGAGCAAAAGAAGCTTCGGGAGGCGTCCTTAGTCCAGGATGCCTTGAGCTCGGGCCGCGTCTTGGGCCCTCGCGACCAGGCTTAGCTGATCGGTCGAGGTCGGAGCTGGCCAAGGCTCTCTCCCAAAGCTCGGTGGTGGGGTAGAGGATGGGGGGATCTAGTGTTGTTTGGGAGCAGCCTCCTACCATATGTCGAGGGACCCGGGTTCTCCGCAGAAGCGGGCATTGCGGAGAAAAGTCAGTGGGGGCTAGAAGGTGATTTCTGGTGGGGTGGGGGAAAGTGTTACCTGTAGTGCACGGAGTGTTCTTTCCTGTTCTCTAGGTAGTGATTTGTGTGCAGGAGGGTATGTTCTACGGGTTAGCGTGTAATGCTGCGTGATCTCTTGGTAGGAGACGAGAGGGTGCATGCGCTCCGGTTCGGCTTTCTCGGCGTCGGCTCGGAGTGTCAAATCTCAAGCCACGAGGTTAGCAATCTCGTTGCCGGGAATGCCTTGGTGGGCGGGTGCCCAGACAATTCTGACTTGTCAAGTTGGAGGGTTCTGGTTGATGAGTCGTAGCGTGTAGGCATGGATGCGTCCACTAGCGAAGTTGCGATATGCCTGCTGAGAGTCGGTGACGATGACTTCGGCTTCGGTTTGAGTGAGAGCGCGGGCTATCGCCGCCTCCTCGGCTTGACGGGGGTGGTTTCGGGGGAGTGATATGCTACTCCGAGGTTCGTTGCTCATGTAACGGTAGCTGTTGTGGCTGCTCTGCCGGGGTATGACGCCGCATCCGTGTAGGCTGTGGAGGGTTGACACCCGTACTGCTTGTGAATAGCCCGTGCCCGGCCTCCCTTCGCTGCGCGTGGTGCACGGGGTGCATGTTGCGAGGAAGGGGAGGAACTAATGTTGCTCCGGATGGCATGGGGTAGGCTTGCAGTCTGAAGAGGCGGGTGATGTAGCGGGGCCGAGAGCCCCAGGCGTGAGAGGATGGACCTCCCCGTTTCCGTGACCTCCAATCTCGCTCGCAGGTTGGAGAGGTGTGCCTCAATCAGCTCCTCGGCCGCATTGTGTACTCCCAGCCGGAGGAGGCGTTCGGTGGAGGTGCTTGTCGGGAGGCCCATGGCTTGCTTATACGCTTTCCTGATCATTGTGTCTAGTGTTTTTAGTTCCGTCGGGTTGAGTAAAGCGTAGGGAATAGCGTAAGTGATCCGAGACACGACGAAGGCCTGGACAAGCCGAAGCGTGTCCTCCTCCCCCATGCCTCTTGTCTTGGTCGCGATTCGCCGAATCATGTGGGTAACTTCGTCTATAGTAGTCTGGAGCCTCTTCATCAATATGGAATTGTTGCGATCCGCCTGGAAAATTATTCCCAGTATTTTCACGCTCCGGGATGGGGCGATGGTGTGTCCCTCCATGTGTATGGTGATAGTGGGCGAGCCGGGAGGGTGCTGCTTTCGTGGCGAAACCAGGAGTAGCTCCGACTTCTGGGGAGCGCAGCTGAGGCCGCAAGACTTAGCATAGGCATTCACCACGTCCGCCGCATCCTGCAGACGGCTCTCCATTGCCCCGATTGACCCTGTGGACGACTAGATGGTAATGTCGTCCGCATATAAACCATGCCGAATCCCCGGGATGTTGTCGAGGAGCGGCGGAAGTCCTATGAGGGCAATATTGAACAGGAGAGGGGATAACACTGCTCCTTGTGGTGTGCCGCGTCCACCCAGTGGGAAGGGGTCCGTGGCTTGATTCCCGACCTTCTGGATGGCCTTTCTATCCGACAGGAAATCCCTTATGTAGTGGTACGTCCTGGCCCCACACCCAAGGGTGTTCAGCCCTTGTAGGATCGCTGAGTGCTTGACGTTATCCAACGCCTTTTTAAGACCCAGAGCGAGGAGGGCGGTGGGAGAGTTGCGCGTCGCTGGTGCCATCACCTCCTCTTTTATTTGAAGTAAGATGTCCTGGGTTGAGAGGTGCGGACAGAATCCTACCATTGTTGTCGGAAGTTTGCCCGAGTCTTCCAGGTACGGTTGTAACCTGTTGAGAACGATGTGCTCCAGGAGTTTTCCAACGCAAGAAGTTAGGGAGATGGGGCGTAGGTTGTCAATGGCTGGTGGTTTGCCTGGCTTCGGTATGAGACGGACCTCCGCCATTTTCCAGTCCTCGGGAAGGCTTCCTTCGCGCCATACTTTGTTTAGATGAGCGGTAAGCTCTTGTAGTGAGGGGCTGTCAAGATTAATGAGCGCTTTATTGGTGATTTGGTCCATTCCCGGGGTTGTTTTCGTTTCAGGCGTTGTAATGCCGCAGATACTTCGTGGAGATGAATGTCCTCATCCAGGAGATAGTCAGCACTGCCGGTGAATGGAGGTAGCAGCTCCGATGGCTGTGTGGGGAAGTACCGGGCTTTGAGGGTCAGAAGGAGGTCTGCCCCTTTTCCTGGAAACTGATGGATCACTCGGGCCAAGTTGTGGTGGGATTCCGTTTTGCCACTGGCTGGGTTGATGAGGTAGCGCAATAGCTTCCACGTCTTGGACGTGCTCAGCGTTCCTCTCAAGCTGTCGCAGAGGGATAGCCAATTTGCTCTGCATAGCGAGGTGGCGTATGTCGCTGCCGTCTCCGTGTGTAGGGCGATGCGTTTCTTGAGTTTACGATTCCATCGTTGGCGCTTCAACCGCTTGAGAAGGCTGCGTCGGGCCTCCCACATATGGAGGAGGCGGGCGTCGATGCACGGGATGGTGGTGGACGTTTGTAGTGTTTTAGTATGGGCCAGGACATCATGGTGGAGCTGGGTAATCCAGTCCTGGATGGGGAGGTGGTGTTGGCGGAATTCGTTTCCGGGTCGTTGTGTTCTTGTCTCCCGCATCTTGGCCCAATCCGTGAGGCGAACAGTGCCTATCCTAGCCTTGTATTCGAGCCCATGAAGGGTGGTGGCTAGCAGCGCGTGGTCGCTGCCTAGGTACTCCTCCAGGTTGGTCCAGTCAGCTTGGGGGATGTTTCTGGTGAGGGTTAGGTCGGGGTTGGTGTCCCTTGTGACACTTGTGCCGAGCCTCGTGCTGGTCGTGGGGTCAGTGACGAAGGTGAGGTTCATGTCCTCAATAAGTTTGTGAAGCAGGTTTACCCTGGGGTTGGTGTACGCATAGCCCCAGAGGGGGTGGGCTGCGTTGAAGTCGCCCACTATTAGCAGCGGGTTGTTGGCTGCTGTGTGTGTGGCCTGCTCCAACACGTGTTTGAGGATCGTTGGCGGGCTTTTCGGCCGACAGTATATATTTAGCAGGAACATGGGGTTTTTCTTCTTGGTTGCCGGCGGGATGATCTCGAGGAGAATGGCGAGCGGTTCGGATTGTTGGAGATGGTGTTGGATTGCTACTAATCGCTTACTAACCAGGGTGTGAAGGCTGTTGCCCGTGTCGGTTCCGTACGTGACGTAGCCGGGTAGGCGGACTTGTGTGTTCGTCTCTTGCAGGGCGATGAGTTCGGGTGGTGTTGTGGACGTGGAGACGTATTGTGTGAGTGATCCGTACTTGTTCTTGTAGCCCCGGCAATTCCACTGCCACACCGTGGTTTCGCCTCGGGGGCCCTTGCGCTTACTGCCTGAATGTTGAGTAGCAGCCATCGAGGTTGTGAGAGGGGGGTAGTTCTTGCAGCATGTGGGGTTCCGGTAGGTATGGGTGAGGCGTTTCCTTCTGGCGCCGGTTGCGCCAAGCATCGAGAGTTGATAAGCGTTAAACTAGTTTCGCGACGCGTTCCTCCATCTGAGTATTGAATAGTTGTTGTTGAGCCGCTGACTGCTGTATAGCCGTGAGTTGTTGATTAAGAGTAACCTGTAGGGATGCATGAAGAGACTGGATGGCCCTTGCTACAATCTCCTCGATCTGTTGGGAAGTGGTATGTTGGGCGTGTAGGAGCCCCGGCAGTGTGTTGGGCTGCGCGGGTGCTCGCTGCGGTGAGGAATCTGTGGGCTCTGGCTTCTCTGCCTGTTTGCGCTTCTCGGGGAGTGGGTTTTGTGTGTTTTGTGCCGGAATGTCTCTAGTTCTTCCGAGTAATTCATCTTTGAGTGCTGCGAGCTCTGCGTGCACTTGAGTGATTTCTGCTCTCAGTGTAGCGTTCTCTTCTTTGAGACGCGCAATAGATGCGTGAGCTTGGGCTAGCTCTGCGCTGACTTGCGGGGTCGGTGGGGGACGAGCTTCGGGAGAGACAGCCTGCGCCCAGCTCACCTGCTGTGTGGCCTGCGCTGCTCCCTGGCCTCCCCTCCTGGCACTAGCGGAGCGACCTCGGTCTTGGGTCCTGGAACGGGAGGGCTGCCGGTTCAGCGACGGAGTCCGACGCCTGGAACCGGGACGGTGTGTGGAAGCGCTCCTTCCTCGGACACCTCCGCGCTGTGAGGGAGACTGGGACTGGCGGGATGCTGAGTGCCGGCCACTGGGTCCCGGGGATGGGGAGCTGACGCACCTGGGGGACTGCTGGGGGTTCCCCAGGTGCTGGCGGCGCGCCGCACTCTCTGCGCTTGGGCGTGACCGGGGGGTGCGGGCAGACATCCGCTCTGTAGCCGATCTCGTGGCAGGTTCGGCAATGGGGCACGGTCCGCTTGTAGAGGTAGCACCGTATGAGAAATCCGGAAAGTTCAATGTAGTATGGTACTCGCTTTCCCAAGAATGTGATCACCATGGTTGCTGTGTTGCCCAGTCTTCGACAGGTGAGGGCCTCGTAGCCGGGAGCTGCGTTACGTTGGAGCACCATTTCGGGCGTAGTGTCGTGGGCGATGTTATAGATCACCCCCTTACACGAGTTGTCGGGGGCTACACCGTACGATGCGATATCGTATGTGGTTTCATCAATTGTAAGTTTCTGCACTTTGCTGAGTGCCGAGGCCGTAGCTTGGGAGGGAGTGCTCAGAACAAGAATGTTTTGGTCTGCGTCGAGACGTACTTTGAATTCGGTGGCGCCGATTTGTAGCTGCGCCGTGAGAGCGATGGCGTCCACTAACTTCCCCGGGCTCACCTTGTTGAGCTGCAGGCCGTTTCGTGGACGAATTGCTAACTTGAAGTCGTCGGCGGGAAGTGGGGGTGGTCGGGACTTGCGCACCTTCGGCCGGCTTTGGTGGAGAACGGGTTTCAGTGGCGGTAGAGGTAGGGGCGGCGTGGTCGAGCGTGGCTGCTGCCCGCGGCGGCGGGCACGCTTCGGAACGGTGATCCAAGGTTCGGTGTTTTCGTTGTTCTCCTCACCGGCCGGAGAAGCTTCTTGCGTTTCGCGGGTTTCCATGTCTTCGTCCCCCGAGGCCCCAGTGGACGACAGGTGGGCTGCGTCGGCGGCGGCGCTGAGCGGCGCGTTCGCCATCGGAAGCGGCGAGGCGGCCGGAGCCCTGGCCAGGCCTCGCCGCTAGCGTAGTAGGCTAAGCGGGGCGATCCCGCTTCGAAACTTGAAGTGGTCGTAAAATGCAAAATATCGCCCCTACGGTCGCAAGTTTGGAATCGACGTGCTCGGGAAGTCTTGAGGAACACGATGGTAACGTTAAATCAGGTCGCGGAGGTAACTTTTCGCTGGAAGTAGGTCGTCTGTGCGGAGCAGATCGGAGGTGTGACTTGAGCGCTGGGGCGCCGCCTGGTGTCTCCGCAGCCACAATAAGGACAAAAGGGAGTTTGGTTAAGCCGAATCTAGATCAGTGCAGCTCAAAAGAGGCAGCTGGAGTTCGCCTGTTTGGTCGAGGAAGTGCCAGTACTCGGCTGAGTACGTGTTTACGTATTTTCATACCCGAACCTCCTGAACCGTCGATTTTCTAAACTGGCCCATTTTTCCGCGTCAACAGCAATTGTACGAAATACGTTACGTAATTAAGTATAGAAATTACTTTACAATTACTATAGAAAATATGAAATAATTTTGTTACAAAATTACTGGAAACTGTAAGGGATTTTCACAATCGAAATCACCATCCAGATTTTACAAGAAACTCCCGACGTTCCAAACCATATTTATTTATTATTTCAAAGGCGACTATTAGAATTAGAGGACAGCAGCTTAGTTTTTTGTTTATTGTGATGGTCTATTTTTTTTTTTTACTTTTTCTGAGGTGACTTAGTCCGTTCACATATGATAATGGTAATGTGCCAGAGGACCTACTACACTTTAAGAAAAAATTGAGGAAAAAGGTAGCAACGGCGCGTCTTCTTCCCTTCTACTGACGCGCCCCCAAGCGGACACGAGAAGAAGGGAGGAACGAGACGTTTTTCTCCTTCTCCAGGCAGACGGGAGAAAGCTTTCGTCCTCCCGACCCACCTTCTTTCGGTTTCGTTTTTCGAGCACGTCGCGCACGTTGTTTAATAAATGTTGTTGAGATGATTGAGCTTCAGCGGCAGCGAAGGCCACCTGTAATTCCGTCTTCTAGTCCAAGCGTGCAGAACATTTCGGTTGCATTGATGTTTTTACCACTAATTTTATCAAACGAGCAAACGAAGCAGCTAGAAACAGCGAAGTTCCGGAGCAGTGCCAGTAGCACTACGTACATTGGGTAAGATGGCCGTCTCCGGATTGTGCGGATTGTAGGACCCACTGGACCCACTAATATCAATGACAATTGCTGGATCGCGCTTCCCCGCTTGTTCGCTGCAGCGCGACTGAAGCCACCGGACGGCCATCTTGCTCGTAGACGATTTGCGGTTTTGTTAGCGTTTTGCTGCGGTTTTCCAGCGTGCTATAGACACGTTTTCTACTCGTTCGTCGTCATGCGCCGAAGAAGTTTTTAAGACTCTGTGTGACCGTTGAGACTTGCCGTTGTGAACACGTAGAAAATTTTACGAAAGCGCAGTGCCGCAAGAAAAAGGCACAACTTGTGGAAAGCAAGTTTCGCCGGTCTAGCGGTGGGGTCAAACATTCCTTGGCAAGCCGAAGAGCTGCTTCTCTCTGCCTTCTCACGTTTGGATACCGATCAAGAATTGACGCCGTGTGGATGTGTTTGGCTAGTGTAATGTGCGTGAAGCCGTATGTAAAGGCACAACTCGTCGAAAGCAAGTGTCACAGGTCTCGCGGCCTGATCAAAGCTTCCTTGGCACGCCGAAGTGCTGCGTCTCTGTGCCTTTGCACACTTGGCTACCGATCAAGATTTGTTTTCAGGCCGTGTGGATGTGTTCTGCGAGTGCGTGAAAACGTATGTACCTCTGGGCAGCGTTTAACTTTTACTCTGACTGTAACTTGCGGCACTCGCGGTCCAGAAATGAGCTTGATCCAGTGTCCAGTGGCGACGGAAGAGGGGGGAAAAGGGCGGCAACAGCGGCGCGTTCTGTTGTTTTGTTTACTAGACGCTTATGGCAATCAGATCAGTTGTACAAAATATTTATTTATTTTGTGTGGCTTTTTCATGTTGCACTGCGCTTTCGTAAAAATTTCCACGTGTTCTCAACGGCAAGTCTCAACCCTTACACAGGGTTTTAAAAATCTTCTTTGACAAATGACGCCGAACGAGTAGAAAACGTGTCTTCAGCACGCTGCCGCCAGCCTCTGTAACGCCAGCAAAACCGCAAATCCTCTACGAGCAAGATGGCCGTCCGGTGGCTTCACTCGCGGGAGCGGGAAGCGCGATCCAGCAATTGTCATTGAGATCAGTGGCGGGACCCACGCGGAACTACAGTAGCGGAAGCACGCGGAACTGTGTCGACGTTTTCGACGTTATGGAAATCGCAGGAACTGCGTCCAAGACAGGAGGGTTTTGCTGCCGGCTGCCTGGGTGCCTTCAGTGCTGAGTTCGGTTCTGTTTTCCGATGCCGAGTGCCAGCCGGCAATCAACTTGGTTCTGTATGTCTGCTTGTCAGCAACATACAGAGGGATGGCATGACGTCACGAGCCTAGCCTCCGCAAGGCAACTTCTTCTGAAGCCGCCTCTCCCCCTACCCTCCTGATATTTTTTCCGGAAATGGTATGCATCTCGGGACGAGTCGGCCCCGCCACGTGACTTTTTCTGGTAGGTTCTAGTAGAGGCGCTATTATGGTGAGCCGTAGTATGTTCAATTCAAAGAGTAGGCAGTGAGCGCGGAGGCGGTGGGTGTCGGATTTGTACCGTCTGCTTGTCTTTCTTTGCCTTGTATTTACGGAATAGGCAGTGAGCGCGGAGGCGGTGGGTGTCGGATTTCTAGCGTCTGCTTGCCGTTCTTTTGCCTTATACACGTTTGCAAATCCGGTCTCAGGGCACCGCCATCTTCCTCAGTGGGGTGCGCTCTTGGATGCGGCCATAATCCGATGACGACGCCTTAGCAAGGCTTCGTAATCGGATTATGTCTCGTCCAAGCGCACCCCAGCCAAGCAAGATGGCAGCGCCCTGAAGCTGGACTTGCAAACGTGTATATTTACGGGGTAGGCAGTGAGCGCGGAGGCGGTGGGTGTCAGATTTGTAGCGTCTGCTTGCCGTTCGTTTGCCTTGTATTTACGGAGTAGGCAGTGAGCGCGGAGGCGGGGGGTGTCGGATTTGTAGTTTCTGCTTGTTGTTCTTTTCCCTTGTATTTCTCGACCGCTACGAATAGAGCATGAACTGTGGAATTTCAGAACTAAATCACTTCTTCTACGTGCACCTACGTCGTTGGTAAATCTCTAGGAGGCTTCGTAATGTAAGTCGAGCGGCTCGCTCGAAGCAGCGTTTCAGCAGAGACTGTCTCAAGAAAGCGCTGTCAAAGGTAGCGCTTAATCTTAAATCGCGTCTAACGCGCTCGCGCGCTCCAACCTAGACAGGGTTTTTTAGGGGTGAAGCTCCTTAGGGTCTAGCCTTGTCCGTCTGTCTGTCCGTCCGTCCGTCCGTTTGGCGTCCGTGCTCACAAACAAAAAGAAAAAAATATTTGCGCAGTCGACAGGATTCGAACCTGTGCGGGGAGACCCCAATGGATTTCTGGTCCATCGCTTAAACCACTCGGCCACGACTGCGGGACGAGTGGGGGGCTCTGAGATGTGGTAGAAACTCAAGAGCTGGGGATGCCATGGATGAAACGTTGCATGTAGCCACTCACCATCTATACAGGAGACTGCGCTGCGGTCAAATGCGTATATAATCGCGTTAAACTTTGCATGCATGGCTCTGCATTTCGCCGACCATAAAGCAGTAATAATGAAATCGAAACGCAACCCGGAACTCAGCACTACCTATGAGCAATAAAAAACAATCAGTACCATCAGCACTACCTATGAACAATAAAATCAGTATCATCAGCACCACCAGAGCTTCGCCCCAATCAACATCATTCACCACGTGGAGATGCGGTCGTTTTTACGTTCGTCTCAGCTGAGACGCTGCATTCGAGCAAGCCGGTCCTGGGCAGCGGTCCTTCCGTGCGCTTTATCTTTCTCTTCCAAACTGCTAAAAACAAATTTAAAACAATATATATATATAACTTATATATATATACTTGTTGTTTTTTTGCGAAAACGCACAAGAGCAGACGTTGTTATCGCGATGCCTTCGGCAACAAGAAAAGATTTAGCGATGCGAGGCGTCCGCCCGAAAATTCGGAAGATCCAACATAGGAATGAAAACGAATCATGGCGTGGTATATCAACTTACCTTGCTGAGGCAGCTTCATTTTGTCACCGCGAGTAAAGCCTAGCTCCACTTGTCTCGAAGTGTCTTAATTAACGTATTTTATTTACATTATAATCACTACGAAATATAATCACTCCGAAACTTAAAACAATATATACAACACTTACTTACCGCATAGCAATATATTTGCAACACAACATTGACTTGTAAAATATTTAGGTATCCCTTTCAGACGTACAAAATAATTACAAGGTGTACTGAAGACATGGCAATCAGTTTAATCTGGCTTATATATATGGCTACTGGCCTTTGAACTGTGCGAGATCGGCGTGCCTTCGCCTTACTTTCTGCTGGTGTAGTTCGTCTGTGGACACCGTGCTTATGCTTCGCTGTCTGATTTCCAGGTACTTCTGTGCAACAGACCGCATGAGATGATAGGCGTGGTTCTCCATAGGTTCATTCTCAAGCATGTGGTCATTCAGTGAACTAAAGATGTGTTTGCTAATGAAGCGTTTCATCAGCAAAGGGTGAACGCACAAACGAAACACCAGTGGGCGACTTCTTCGACCACTCGGACCGATTACTGCAATTTTGTACACTACACAATCCCATCGCGGTTAGGAAACACCAGCACGATTCGTCCACACAATCAAGCGCGACTGCCGCGATCGCAAACGCTTTGCAAGGTGACTCTTCGCTAGAGACTGATCCTTTGATGTCCTTCTCCGTCGTCAGAACTGTTGCTCAAGCGGTGCTCTGCGTTATCACGCGGATTTCACGCTTCGATGGTTCGCAGACTCCGCATCTCGACGATCTCGGGCATCGCCGCGCGTCGCTCCTTGGTCGGCTCTGTCCGTCATGCTTAAAGTTAAACGCCAAAACAACAGGGATACAAGAACAGATGCAGACAGGACCAACTCCTAACTCGCCGTCTTAATTCCGCCCGTCAGTTTCGACGGCTCCGTAACTCGTAAACTCCACCGAACGAGGTAGAACTGTATAGTACAGCGCCAACCGGCGCACTTCCGGGCAGACTTTTTTATGACTAGGCTTCAAAAAAATCACGTGATGCCATCCCCCTGGCAACATAGCAGCAACATCGTGATGGTAGTGTTGTGCGTTGTCAACAGAAGACTGGAATTATCGCCGATGTGACCGTGTGTTCGCGTATCAGTAATGTAACAACAAGATGAGTTGACGTAAACTGTCGGGCATTGATGGCGCTGGTCGGGCCGCGATCGGTGGGGGCGGGGTGTCGCTTGTTGACATTCCGCTTTACATTAAAGAGCTTAATACCCCTGTCAGACGGGCACGTTAAATGACATTTAAGCAAAATGACATTACAGCTCGGCCAATGAGCGTGAGCGATGAAGAACCAGGATCACGTGAAGAACCAGGATCACGAACTGATTCGCCGAGCGGTGAATGACATTCAATCAAATGACATTTACTTTCCCGTCTGACAGGGGTATAAGACCACTTGAGGGATTAGGTGCAATTGATCGACGCGCGGATAGTCATGTTGGAACGCTGGTCTGAACAATAAGCTCCGGTCGTACAGTGGCCAATGTGTCTGTCGGTTGTCTCTTTCCCGAGAGCGATTGCGCTCTAGGGAAAGGACTGAACAGTACGAAATTAGGACGGAAGGTACGTATATTTACAATGTGGAATTTTAGCATTAAAAAAGAATAGTAGGTAAAATTCGACAAAAAAAAAAGCAACACTTTATTTTGCTGTTAAATATACAACGGTTCCTGGAGAAATTGTCCTCCAAGTGGCGCGCTGGGATGAGCGCTAGAACTTTTCGAGCTCGCCACGGCGTAGCTCGGTACACTTAACACCTGCCGCAAGTCGCGGCTTTGACTGAATTAAAGTTGATCGAAAAAGCGATTTCTCACCCCGTGAAGAATCACTTCCACCTGAGTGAATATCCGCTCTACAGAGATTAATTCAAGACGGCAATTGCAGTCGTGCGCGAACAGCACAAATAGAAAAACAAACACTACTATAGAAATACTATCTACGACGTGCCATGCGGGGAAACAAACTTATGGCTTAAAACCGGATTGGAGCGGCTTGATTTATTGGTTTTCAATAATTAAGGCATGATTAAGCGTTTTCGTTTTATTAAGAGATTCATCCCCTGAGCCATTCAAAATACTCTCAGAGGTATGACATTCCTGGAAAAAAAAATGCTAGTAATTAATATTTATTATTGCTTAGGTAGTCGCCGAGAAATTCCGTGCGTTCAAAACGACCAGTATAAATAACGGAAACGCAGAGTTCGGGTGTATTGATCGGGCTAGTGTGCCGTTGTATTGATGTTTGTATGTGCCATGTATGTGTATGCGCTCAAAGTATGTTCACCTGATGCTTGTAGTTTGCGTAATGTGTCTATTTCTTGTAGAACATGCATTGGGCGGTATTTAGCGCCACCCAGCCAGGCTACTTGCGAGTGCTATGCTTGTTCCTGCCATCTGGTGGCAAGCGATTTAACCTTATTTCACGCTACGCGATAAACAGCAGCTTCGAGTTTGTTCTTTTGAGAGCGGCTTTTGGTTTCGCGGATAGGTTTGCCATTCCTCCGTGTGTGCGGTTGACGAAAGAATTGTGACTCGAGGAACAGCAAAGGTAAGACGTAAAGTGCGCTAAGTAACTGGGTTGTCTCCGTTTAACATCGCAGTGCTGACGACGGGAAGACTGAGTAACTGCTTTGAAAACGAAAGTTTTTGTACCTGCGGGGGAACTCTCGCTTTGGAAAATAAACACAGTTCGCAGAAAGCTCGTGTTACGCTTTTATTTGCTGCTCCTCTCGTCCCGTACAAGAGACGTAGCGTCCTCGTTAAGCCTTAGTGAGCTCGATTTGCTCGATTCGGGGCCACCATAATCAGCTGCAGGCGACGTAGGAACTTTGCTACCTTGCTACAGGGACGAAAGTTTCTCCCTTTGTAAAGGAACATAGGTTACATGACCGTTCCTCCCCTTAGAGAGGACTATCGATACCCTTTTTTCTAAGAGTGTAACATTTCCCTGTGTAGTTTTGACATACCATGACTCTATCAAACGCTTCTGGCGAAGTTCGTCTGAACATTTAGAATACAGGTGTTTGCAAAGGCGATTCGTTGATCATTGTCCTTACAGTGCCCCACAACCGCGCTGCGCTCGCGGTCGAATTTGCGCATGTTGTTTTTGTGTTGTCGAATTCTTTCTGGGAGACTCTTTGTTTCGCTGATGTAGGTAGCAGGGCACTCTGCGCTTAGAATTGATTATACAACAGCCTTAATTCTTTCTTAGGACGATATTTCGGTCGCAGCATCATACGTCCGAGTGTTGATGCCGGTTTGTGGGACGCCCGAATACATTATTTTTCCAACATACGCGCCAGCGCATCGCTAGTCCACTTTATGAAGGGAACGCAGAAGCAGTTGTTTGGGCGAAGCCGCGTGCAGTTCTGTGTTTGAAGGTGTCGACGATTTGCGATCTTGACGTCGAGCAGCACAACAGATGAAACTGCATGTGTAGCAGTTCTTCTTAAAAACGGTGATGACTGTGCTTTGTTTTTTTTTCGGTTCGTGTTTGATGAGGCAGATGTTCCCCGCTCTGGACACCAGGGTCGTAACCACCAAAACCTTGTGTCTCATTGGGTGGTTTGAGTCAAACCGGAGGTAACGTCCTGCGTGAATCTGCTTTCTGTACACTGTAAACTTCAGGTCTCTACCTTGCCCCTTCATAAGAACATCCACAAACACTGAGGTGTTTCCCTTCTTATGTGTGCCACTGTAAATTGCATGGCCGGCTCGATTATGTTTAGATGCGCTAGAAGCCTGTCTACTTTTGAGGGTTTTTTATGGTACAGAATATATCGTCGACGTAGCGCAAGAACACTTTGGGGATTGTAGCGAACGGTTGCAACGCCCTTTGTTCAATGGCCTCCATCTCCAGATTTGCTGTTGTGACCGAGATCAACGCACCCACCGAGGTTCCGCTGGTTTGGCTACAAAAATATCCTTTAATGTTGAAGTACGAGCGCTACTAAGACATAACTCAAGGAGGCGGCACAGTTCATCGACGCTAAGGCGGGTTCTTTCATTCTGGTCTTTCTCTTTGTCGAGGGTCTCTTACTTGTGAGGGATTACAAGGGACTTCGTTACTGGTAACGGATTACGTACAACGTTATAACGTCGGTGTAGGGTCTACAACGTTACAACGTTATAGATCCTACACCGACCCATAAAAAGTCGAAATTATCTATTCCCACAGTTAGAGTAGCTTCGCCGCAGCGCTTTTTTAAGACTGTAAATTTCTCCAAAACCGTGATGTTTTTTTTTTTTTTTTTTTTTTCCTCCATTTTCATTGGCAACAGTTACACACACGGAACGCTCTCCCTATCCAAAATTGTTTAGAGCTCGTATTATTGGAATAAAAAAACAGTATACACCTTATAAATTGAAGAGCGCTAACACTAGACAAAACCAAAAAAAAAAAACGACGAAAAAGGAAAGCGTCCTGTTCGCCTTCCTTTTTTGTCCTTGCCTACTGGCAGCGCTTTTAATTTTATAAGTCATGAACCAACTCTCCCGCTTCGCCAGATTAGCAAATATACCGTAGTAGTAATTTCCCATTGTTGTAACATTCAGCGTTTAATTTGGTTATATTTCTTTCAGCCTCCGTGCACTCTTTCACGATAAGATAAGGGCCTGCTTAAATTGGCGAACGCATTTCATAGAACATTAAAGAGCAAAAGCATGCAAGTTTTTACGCTGGCATTGTTTGCCAGCAAATCAAAATTTATAAAATGCGAAATATTTTCCTTGCCTCCGTAGTACCGTAACAAAATAGACCCTTTAAAAAAATTAGAATGGCATGAAGCAACATTGACCTTAGTTATTTTGCTTAGGCACGAAACGCGTGACTTGATCCGAGTCCTCACTGGTCACTAACGCAGCACAATTGTTCTCGATGCGAGCTCAGCCGTGTTCACGCCAAACTCTGGCCGAACTGTCGTGTTCAAGGTACATGCCGAAAGTGCGTGCCTGAACAACGACGAACTCGGATAATATGCACAGGAGCTACAATATACGGGGCGCATTTCACAAAAGGGGTTTATTTATTCGTAAAATAGTGAACTGAGGCAAAAAGAAAAACGAATCAAATTAAACACGGAATGTGACGGCAGTGAAAGATTACTACTACGATATATTTGCTAAAGTGGCGAAGCGGGCGAGTTGGTTAATGACTTATTAAATTAAAAGCGCTATCAATAAACGACAAAAAAGTAAGGCGAACGGGACGCCTTCCTCTTTTGTCGTTTCTTTTTGGTCTTGTCTATTGTTAGCGCTTTTAATTTTAAAGGGTATATTTGCCTTTTTACAGCAATAATAGGAGCTCTCAAGAATTTTGGATAGAGAGAGTGTTCCGTGTGTGTAACCGTTGCCTGTGGGAATGAAAATAAAAGGAAAGGAATGAAAAATAAATGACTGTTTTTGAAAAATTGGCAGCCTTAAAAGCGCGCCGTGGTGCAGCTACTTTAACCATGGGAATAGGTCATTTTAATTTCTAGGTTCAATATAGGATCTATAGGATCCCTTGCCTCCTGAATTGTGCTCAGAACCAATGTTGTACAAAATCCGTTACCGGTAAAGAAATCACTTGTAATCCCTTACAAGTAAGACGAGCTAAACAAAGAGAAAGACCCGAATAAAAGGACCAGCTTTAGCGTCAATGAACTGTGCCGCATCCTTGAGTTCTAGCTTAGTATCACTCGGACTTTAGCATTAAAATAGATTACTGTACAAAGACTCGCGGAACCTCCATGGGTGCGTAGATTTGGGTCACAACAGCAAATTTGACGATGGAGGTCATTGAACAATGGGCGCTCCAGTCATTCCCTGCAAGCACCAAAGTGTTCTTGCGCTACGTCACGATATATTCTGTATAATAAAAAAAAACCTCCAAAGTAGGCAACCTTCTAGCGCATCTAAATACCATCGAGCCGGCCATGCTGTGGAACACATAAGAAGGGCAACACCTTATCGTTTCTGTATGTTCTTATGGAGAGGCAAGATGGAGACCTTGAATTTACTGTATACAAAAGCCCACTCACACAGGACGTTCCCTCCGGTTTGACTTAAACCACCGAATGAGACACAAGGTTTCGGTGGTTACGACCCCCCTGTGCATAGCTTAGAATATCTGCTCATCAGAATGACTAAAGCAAGAAAACGAAGGTCAAACAGTCATAATTGATTTTAGGAACAACGGATACACAAGCAGTTTCATCTCTCATGCTGCTCGGTGTGAAGATCACAATCGTCGACACCTTCAGTCAAAGAACAGCACGCGGCTCCTCCCACACACGGGGATATGTGTTATTTGGGTAAAGCGGACTAGGGATGCGCTGGCGCGTACGCTGAAAAAAAAAGAAGAGAATGTATACAGGTGTCCCACAAGCCGGTATCAACACTTGATACTTTTTTTGGTCTTGTCTATTGCGAGCGCCTTTAATTTTATAAGGTATATTTGCTTTTTTAGACCAATAATAGGAGCTGTCAAGAATTTTGGATAGAGAGAGTGTTCCGTGTCTGAAACTGTTGCCTGCGGAAATGGAAAGAAAAGGAAAGGAAGGAAAAAAAAAAGAAGACGGTTTTGGAGAAATTGGCAGCCTTAAAAACGCGCCGCGGTGCAACTACTCTAACTTGGGGAATAGATCATTTTAATTTCTAGGCTCCGATATAGGATCTATACTTTTCAATTTCCTCCTGAATTGTGCTCAGAACCCCCGTTGTGCCTTAATCCGTTATCAGTACCGAAATTACTTGGAATACCTTACAAGTAAGAGGCTCTCGACAAAGAGAAGGACCCGAATAAAAGGACCAGCTTTATCGTCGATCAATTGTGCCGCCTCCTTGAGTTATGTATTTGTAGCACTCGTACTTCAGCATTAAAGAAGATTTTTGTACACAGCCCAGCGGAACCACCATGGGTGCGTCGATTTGGGTCACAACAGCAAATAGGACGATGGAGGCCATTGAACAAATGGCGCTGCAATCATTCGCTACAAGCCCCAAAGTGTTCTTGCGCTACGTCAACAATATCTTCTGTACCATAAAAAAAAAAATCTCAGAAGTAGACAATTTTTTAGCGCATCTAAACATCGTCGAGCCGGCGATGCAAGTGCGATACGGAGCGAATATAGGAATGCGGTCATGGTACATCGGTTTTAGCGCTCAAAAACAGAACGTGCCTATCATGATCAATATGAGTGCGAACACAGCTCCGCGTGGCCCGCGGTACTATCAGCGTGCTATCAGTACCCCTGTCGATTTCTCTTTGAAGAATAAGTGCACCTTAAGGTCGACACATATCCTCTCTAACGATTGCCGCACCACACTGCATTTCTTGCTCGTCTGCTAGCAAAAAACGCTCGGCGAAACCGCGAAACGATTCACCAATGACGAAGAGCTTTTTTCGCTACAATGTGCGCCAGCATAAATAACTTGTATAAATATGTTAGGGTCATCTTTTGATTAGAAAGGTTTAGTAGATTATTCCCATGACTCCGATAACAATATCCGATACTTTGCCGACGCCTTTAAGCTTGCATCATATGGTTATCGGAGGTATCAAAACAATCAACTAAAACTGTCTATTATTTGTTTCGCATCCGTTTTGCGAGAACAAAGGGCCACCAGTGCCCACAGGTAAGAAGTTAGCGACGTGCCGAGCGTGGGTGATACCCTTCATCGCGAAAAACAACACAAAAAAAAGATCGAGGTGCACCTAAGCACGTCTTAAGAGTTGTGAATGCGACAGCATTCAAGCCGCTCGTCCGCTATCTTTTTCGTCTGCTGCGTACTTATCGTCGCCGGTCAGCGTGTGTGCTCCCCTGGGCACGGTGACCTTGGACGCTCCGTGCCCAGGGTAGCAACGGCGCGCTGATGGACACCAACGCCATGGGGTGAGTGGTCGTGGAAACTGACGAGCGCAGCGGCTAATGGGAGCCCCGTCGACACGCGCCAGCCAATGGAACCGAAGGAAACTATCTGCCGTTTTCAGCGGTTCAAACTGATGACGTCAGCTCGCTCCAGAGACAGTTAATGCTTTCGCATTAAAACGACGAGGGGGTTTTGTGTCTTTCTTCTACGTCCTCCTCGTTTCATCGCGCTGTATGATGACGGGAATCACCCACCCTCGCACCGCGCTAGCTTCTTGCCTGTGCACATTGGTGGTCCTTCACTTCTCGCAAAACTTACGCTAAAAAAATAGGCAGTTTTAGTTGATTGTTTTGATACATCCGATAACACTATGATGCATGCTTAAAGGCGTCGGCGAAGTATCGGGTATTGTTATCGGAGTCATGGGAATTATCTACTAAAACCTCTTAATCTAAAAAGACGACCCTAAAATATTTATAAAAGTTATTTTTGCTGGCGCCTTCCTCATTGGTGAAGAGCTTCGCGGTTTCGCCGAACATATTTTGGTTAGTAGACGACCCAGAAGTGCAGAGTGATGTGGCGGTCGCAAGAGACGATATATCCCGACCATAAGGTGCACTTATACTTCAGAAAACAATCGACAGGTGGCATTGATAGTGCCACGGGCCACGCGGAGCGGTGTTTGCACTAATATTGATCGTGATAGTACATTCGCAAGAAATATGAAAGGAGATAATGAGAATCCGCCGTTTTGCTATACCTGTATTCTATTCTCTATAACCCCATCATTTATTTTCTTTCAAATGGTTAAGAGAGTGGAATCTAAACTTGAGTTCCAGCCATAGTTTAGATCAAAGATTTCTTAATGGCAGCCAGGTGCTCTAAATAAGCCTAACGGACATTTCCATCTTATATACTTACGACTGTACCAGTCACTGATCTCTATTTTAGTAGGCTGGATCGCGGATCGGGAGCCCGTCGGTGTCGCCACCGGCGGCCATTGCTTGACACCAGGCAATACACGCAAGTCTATGGAGAAACGCACAAAAGTAAGCATATTGACGCATGTACGCTGTGCTCGGAGGCGAGTATTTTATGGTGCGCTGCGATCCTTATATCGGGTGTTTTGAGATCGAATCGGTATTTGTCAAACGTCCGGTCGCCGAATAAAAAAAATCAAACTACCGAGCACCTACGGCTGAGCTGACAAGCTTGCTCTCGTAGTGGAGTAAACAAAGGAACTTGCTGTCAATAAGACCACCCTTAGGGAAGCACAGAAGTTGATGAATGACAAAGAAGTTCTATCTCGACAGCGGCTTTCCGCGAGTGAGCGGATTCTGCGTAGCAAGCCTTCAGAGCTTGTCGTCTGCCTAAACCATCTCAACGAAACCGCCACCGACTCCGCGGTGACTATAGGTCACTCTCGCCTCATTTGATGCTGCCACTACAGCCGGCGTCACTCTCAACTGCCAAATATTTATTTATAAGAACTGAGAGGGCCTGTCAGTTTGACTGTTTGTCGCAAGCCCCTTTTGACGGGATTTATCGAAAAGCATCCAAAAAGGTTTCAGTGCCGACCGCAGCTTACAAACAGGGCAAACGTCACTTTTTTTCCGTTCTTCCCATAGAGTCCTATGCATTGGCTTGGTGCAATTCAATGGCCACCGGTGGCCAACATCGGCCTCAGCTTCCGAGGCCGCGGTTCCGCGACTCCAGCCTACTACACTAGAGATCAGTGGTACCCAGTACCTGTGGCACATGGTTTCCAACTCCTACCGGCGCCACTGGCTTCGTAATTTTGTTTTTCAATGGAAGATGTAGAAATAAAAATTACACCATCTTCCCGAGGGGAACCATGGGGTGATGCGGAGCATCGTGTTGGTTCCGAGGAAAGAGTCAGTTGCGTGCTGACGTCGAGAGATGGCGCCACCGACTGCCCTAGCGTTACCCCCTACGCGAGCCTTCGTCGCGGCTCGCGGCAGAGAAACTTGGAACGCTCGCCGCTCGCCGTTTATTTTTTTTCACACTTGCAGGAGAGGAGACTAGAGGAGGAGAGTTGCGTGTGCGCGCGCGGTGTGAGGAGAAGCGAACGCACGCGCAGTGCACGCAGCTGGTAGAGAGAGAGAGCGGAGAGAGTAACGCGCAGCTGTTGGAGAGAGGGAAGGAGGAGAGTTGCGCGTGCGTAGTTCGAGTGCCGACTACAACGCCGACGCCGCGGGACATAGACCCGAGCAAGAGATGCTCCGCATTTAAAAAATCAAAATGTTAGTAACACCTGTCTCCTTCCTGCGGCAAATCGATCGGCAGTGTGCAACATCTCAGGGCCGGCTTGCTAGAACCAGCGTCTCAGCTGAGACTGGGTGAAAGAAAGCACTGTCAAAGCCAGCGCACGAGCTGAGCGGGACTCAAGCTGCGTCTCAAGACGCTCGCGCGCCCCATCCTTTGCAGTGCTTTCTTTCACCCAGTCTCAGCTGAGACGCTGTTCTATACTTCGTTTCACTTTATCTGCGAGCGAAGCCAAAGCTAGAAGCGCGAGACCAGCGCTTTTTGCGTTTCTCCCCAGCTTGCGCGCTCGAACAAAGCTTGAACGCACGGAGCTTCCGTGCTCGCGCTTCCAGCTTTGCCTTCGCTCGCACATAAGGTGAAACGAAGTATAGCAAGCCGGCCCAGGCTGTTCCGGCAGCGCAGCTCTTCAGTGTTCACCGAGTGCTCCCAGTATAACATTGCCTGTTGCGGCGGCCTCTGTCATGTCTGCCTGCACAAAGACCTCGTGTGCTGCTGCTCGCCTCGCTCTCGTGACTGGAGGTGGAAGCGGCATCGGGAAAAGCGTCTGCCATGCTCTCGCCAGCGAAGGTGTTCACGTCATCGTGGCAGACCTCAATCTGGACGCCGCCACTGCCGCTGCCTCATCTCTACCAGGTAGAAGCGCTGCAATATAAACAAAGTGCGATATTTGTTTTTATAAGATCTAGTTTTCTTTTTTTATCAGTGTTTTGGGCGTTATCCAAAAAAAAAGACTAACGAAATACAGTACTCGTAACTTGCAAATAAAAGAAACGAGTTACCGTTACCGGTACCAATAAATACCTATAAAAAGTAGAGCACCCTACTTCCGTCTTAATTTTTTAATTATGACTTAGCAGTTAACATGTTTTACTGTTTTGGTGTTACAGGTACGGATAAGCGTCACATGTCAAGAAACATTAGATTCACGCAGAAACTGAACATGATTACTTCATCGCTTTTTCCGGTTTCACCTAAACGCTTACGAAGGAAAAACTAAAAAAAGAACGTAAAATAATTAGAATATCTACATAACTCGGCGCCTAGAGACGCGAAAAAAATTGGTGTAATTGTTTTTATGTCTTGGGAAGAAAAAGTAACGAGTAACTTTGCTTTATTCCCTGTTACTCGAAATAAGTAGCCTAAGTACGTTATCCGTTCCTATTTTGAAAATGTAACGAGTACGTTACATGTTACCGAAAAGTCTCAATATCATCAAAAGTTCGCCAGCTGAGACTCGCGGCCAGTCGAAATACGGTTTCACTCTGCGTGACTAACAATCTCTCTATCCTATTGTATTGTTGGCACTCTTTAAAAAAAGCTAGTAGATTGTTAAGCCTTATTTTGTTAAAAGACCCGCCATTCACAATGCCTAACCGGTGAGACGAAATTAAAAACAAAGTATATGATATGCCTAAGTTCACGAATGGTAAAACACGCAAACAACTCTTGCGAGTCGTTGAATTGTGCTCTTACGAGTACTGGGTGGCCAGATCCTCTACTTTGCACCGACGATTTTTGTGTAACGAGTGCCTTCCTGCTTTGTTCATTGTAAGCCTTGCGGGCTTCTAACTCCGATTCCCTCAAACCCTGTTCCCGGATGAATATGACACAACAATATTTCGCTCTGGGCAAAAGGGTTGATTCACTCACTTATTGCCTGGGGGGGGGGGGGTGTTTCGGGATCGGGAAACGGTCATCAGCGAGGCCGGGGGTAAGTCCGCTGCAACAGCAGCTGCTCCAAGTCCCAGCGGTGGTCGTCCACACCGCGTCATGAGAACGTCGTTGTCCAGGGTCGCCGTCCGGTCCGTTAGTGGAGTCCGCCACTCGACGTAGGACCCGCACTCCCCGCGCCAGCGTCCGTGTCCCGTCGATCGTAGCGCCAGCGTCCTCGTCTCCTTGTCACCGCTGCATCATCCTTCGTGTCCCGCCGCTTGAGAGCTTGACCGTCCAAGAGCTGCCGTGCGAGAGAGCTGCCGTCCAAGAGAGAGCCTTCCTTTGTCCGGCTTCCCCTTTTCAAGCCTTCGCCCCTTTGTCATGGGAAGCCAGTCGCGTGACGTCAGTTGGATTAGGGGAGCGCCATACCCGGATCTGTGGTACGCGAGGCCATGGCCGATCCCTCGAGCCATGACGAATCTCGGAGGCCGGAAATTAGAGCCCGGAGGGTCGGCGCGGGGGAGGGCAGCCAGATCTCCACACCTCCCTCCCCTCAAGGCTCAGACTCCGGGGGGCTTGAGGTTGCGTGGTTCCCAGGACCTCCGGCGGGGAACTCGATCAGCTGAGTGTCACCGAAGATGACGAGCACCCCCGATGATAGTGGTGGTGGCATCAAACCAGGCAGGCCAGCGGGCGGTGGACGTTCATTCACTGGGAAGTCCGCGACCGACGGAGCACGGTCCAGGAACTAATCCGGAGCACCACAGCTCACAACACGCACGGGCACTCAGGCACACAACACACGCCGGCTTTTGAAGTTCGCTTCCGTCCCTAATATCCCAGACAGCGAATCGCGCAAAAACAAATACCGGCACGCTATACCTGACAGCGCGACGAAACCAAAATCTTTCGATCGTTGGACATGCCACGAAATAAAAACTAAACTCTTCATTTCAATACTAACGGGCAGGCAATCATCAAGAACTCACGCTACACGTTCGAGAGGTACGTAAGAGGGAACTATTCCTCAACTAAAAAGCATCAGTACTCTCACTCTTAAAAAAAAGCTAGTAATAAACTAGTAACTGCAGCAGTTACTACCCCTTTCTGACCGTTACTACCTTTCACTAACTATTTACTACCTCAAACGCGCGATAGGTAGTAAAAAGTTAGCAAATGCAGCCGTTACTAGCCTTTTCTGACCGTTACTACCTCAAAGGCGCGGAGAAGATGGCGGCGCTTGCTTCAAACCCGATTGCCAGCGTTAGCGACGTACTTGCTATATCGGATCGCAGGGGGAGGTATCCACACGCAATGGTAGAGTCAAATATTGTTTGAGGGGGCATGTTTAAGGGTTGGAGCTGACTTTATAACGATCGCAGCCTCCGTACCAGCCCGAAGTGGAAGCCAGCGCTGCAGCGAGCGCAGCAGCCATTGTTGATGCAATGGCCATGCGGCTTACTTACCTTCCTTCTCGTTTGCATTCGTTTGTGAGCGTTTATATTTTAATTTTGGTTTTAACCGGGATGAAAATAGCCACGTAGCACACACTAAAAACGTTTCCGAAAACAAATAAAAAAGTTCATTCCGTTTTTTTATATTTTTTATTTCTGTATTTTTTAAAACTAATGTTTTTATTTCACAAGAGACGCTTGGCAACATTGTTAACGTTCGTGCGCTCGACGGGGCGAGTGTGTGCGTGAACCTGGACTGCTCTGAGGATAGTTCTAACGAGCTGGTACCGCTGTCACTGGATTGGGTTTCGTCGTCCAAGAAGCTTTTCTCTGCCTCCTCCTACTTGACACTGAGAACTTCTTCACGGTTTGTGTGTGCTCGGTGGTTGAATGATTCTGATTGAGCTGTCTTCTGTCGTGACAGTGCACTGTCACAACCGTTGATGTGCGTCTTAAATTGTGTATGTAGCTTTAGGACTAATGGAAAAAAACTGTTTTGGCATTCTACGAGTCTTTCTGATTTTGCTTATATCTTCCCCAAAAACGCGAGCATTCGTCAGTGTACTACATAAATTAAGACGCGAGCTGCACGCGGTAATAATTTTGTATGCATTTTTGTAGCGCAGCACGCGAAAGGAATTCAGCTGCCGTCGTACTCCCCGTCAATTACAGCCTTCGTTCGCCGTGGGAGACGGCAAGAAAGTACTCTCTCGCCGACGGCGACCACGTTCGTTTTAAAAGCTGAACCGCATGTAATCGATTTATCAAGTGACGAGACTATCGACGGAGACAGCGACGAGCGACGGCGATTTCTCACGGTCACCCGTCGTGTCGCTCGGTTTTGTTAATTTCTAGGAAATGTCGCTCATTGCCTTGGCCGCTTGTTCCCGTCGCTTTCATGCGGTTTGCCTTGACGCGCAACTGACCTAGCGACCGCGAAGAACTGACGTGCTGATACGCGACGACAAGTTTGCACACTCAAATGGTCAGTATAAAAGACTTAAAGTGCTTAAAGACAATCAAGAAAGTTAGCAGGGAGGAAGTGGGCTAACGCGTCTCAGCTCGTAAGCTTGCTTTGGGAACCTCCTGGGTTCGATTCCCGCTGCCCACGCCCGTAAGTTAGCGATTAGAGTGATCCTGTGTTTGTGTTGAATGAATTGTGTCGATTGTGTGCTAAAAATCTGGGTGTGCATGTTATGTATCTACTTGCGAATGAGGAAGAATTGAAATAAACAATAAATAATTGGGGTCCTTTTTTGTGTGCATTTAATTGGACGTTGACTAGCGCCACCTGGATTACTCATTTCCAGTTACAATTTCTGTTGCGCCTGCCATCTGGTGGTAAGTGGCATAACCCCACACCTTTTTTTTTTTTTTCACCGGAAATCACGTGACTAGTTGCGTTTCCGCTCTTCCGTCGGGAGGTTGCGCTACGTTACTAGCTAGAGGTAGTAAAATACATGGATTCTACTTTGAGGCTAGTAACAGTTACTAGCTTCTTGACCTAGTAACCGTCACTAGCTTGACCGTTACTACCTAAGGTTACTAGGTACCTAGTAACATATGTGACAAGCGGTTACTAGCTCTTACCTAGTAAATACTACTAGCTTTTTTTTTAAGAGTGCTCTATATACTCAAATCGTACACGGCCACTATACAACGTTTGTTCCTGTAAAACTCAACCGCAATCTTTTAAAATAGAAAACAGTCCACCAGGGCGTCAGAGCCGCACGCCTTTGACAACAATATTAATCTCCTACACACTCGCGAAGGACGCACAAAATATCAAAAACTAACAGTAACCTCTGGGCATGTACAGTACCAGATGTTACCGCTTCACTGCTCGGAGGCGACCACCCAACAGGAGCGACGAGCGCGTAACGGCGGTCCGCACCGAACCCCGCACGGGCTCGACAACCGCGACAAGCGCATCGACGCACGTGAGAGTTCTACCCCGGCCAAACCCCGACACCGCATAACTAAAAAGTCTTCCAGCTGATGTCAAGGCTGGCCGGGATTGAGCAATAAAAGTACGCCGTCAACGCGTCTTGCGACTGTTCTACGTTCTCGACCCGAGCAACGTGTCCACGTACAAACGCAGTAGGCTACGCACAAAGCTCGCCCCCAACCAAGTCAACACGCCGCATAACTGAAAAGTCTTCTTGCGACTGTGAAGACAGGCAGGGTTCGAACAATGTAAGTATCCCACACGCGCACCTTTCAAACTTCCGCGCAACAAGCGCGACACTGAAATGCCAAATAATCTAACCGGCCGGTCTTAGAAATGGACGAGTTGATAAACTATATTTGCTCTGCATAAACAGTTTCCGCAGCGTCGAAGTGTCTACCGCTTTTACCGCCGCATTCCAACACCCGCTACAAATTCATGCAAAGGCTGCAGTTTATACAGCGACGGGCTGACCCAACGCACAACAGTTATAGGCCGCCGACGGCCATGCCGCTGCCATAATTTCTAGGCTTCCCGGCACGTACCCGCCGACGTGAACCGTACGTTTTCCCGGGCCAACCGCGCATTTGTACAGGATAAAACTATGAATAACTCGTCACATCCTCGCAAGACCGCCACTCCCCTCGTGCAGCTCTTCACTGCACGAGCACAGCTCTTTCCTCACCTAGCTGTCTTTTCTCCCCTAAATTTATAATTTCACTCTAACCCAGGAACCTGCACGACCAATTGCGCTCTCTACGCCCTCGCGTCCCAACGCGAACCAAAACACGGCTGAGAACCGGTACTGTTTCCGGCGGCAGCGCAAAGCGCGCGCTGGCCGCCGCTCCTCCGGAGACGGAGAAAACGAAATGAAAGAGTGACTCCCGCCGCAAGGCTCAACCCTCGATATAGCGGTGCGAGGATCCGGAACCAACTGTGCGCACAATTAAACGGAATCAATCTCACGACTCTACAACCAGAAACGCACGAGTCATGCCCATCGCGTCAAACTGGACTCCACGGAGCATTACACACACACAGCCACTGATAAAGTGAAAACGGAAACTCTGTGGTTTTCAGGATTCCGATGTCTGCGCACCAGACATCGCGTATCCGGCACGATTTAGTGGGCTTAGCCCCTAAATGTAGCCTCTGGCCAGAAGGTACTCGTTAAAAGCGATCAAGGTCGAAGGGAACCACAAGAGCCCATACCGTACCTAAAAACGCTGTCAACTAACGAAGCTCAAAACCGCGCTGACAGCTCAAGCAAGGCCAACTGGGAGCTAGCATACGGTAACACTGGGACGCTAGTCTCCTCCCGGACAAAATCCAATGCGGGAATAATTTCCAAACACAGTCCATGCATGCAACCGCCATCCGCAATGGGAGCGTTCTCCACCCAGAGCGATGCCTCTCTAACGCGTCCGATCGGTAACAAGCGTTCCAAAACATTACATCGATACGCGAGCAAAGGCGGTTAGGCGCGTCACATCCCCCAAACCGTGAGCTGGCATCTTTCCCAGCAGATGTGGACGGCCGGAGGCGTAGGTGGAGTGACACCCGACGCTACAGGCCTCGAGAGGTGCGGTAATTTCGACGCACACAGCGCTCATGCGCAACAGGATCGACCTGCTTGCATACAACGGTGCGCTGAACAGTGAATACTCAAGGCGCTTCTCGTAACAGGGGAAAAGTAAATTCCTGACATGCTGCGAAAGAGGGCTAATCCCTAAAGACAACGGCCAAGGTCCGCGCCTCCTCGTCAGGCAGGCGATCATGTCAGGACCTTCGTGCGGCGCGCCCGCAACGAAACTTCGTGCGGCGTTCCTGCGACGAAGATGACCCCCAAAAAGAGCGCGAAACTTTCAACCGGAAACAGGTTAGGAATCGGAATGCCAGCCTGATCGAAAATCAGGCCCCAGGTTGCGGCGCCAGTTTATGCGGGCATCTAGCTCCGATTCCCTCAGACCCTGTTTCCGGATGAATATGACACTACAATACTTCGCTCTCGGCAAAAGGGTTTATTCACTCACTCATTGCCTTGGGGGGTTTCGGGATCGGGGAATGGTCATCAGCGAGGCCGGGGGAAAGTCCGCTGCCACTGCAGCTTCTCCTAGTCCCAGCGGTGGTCGTTCACACCGCGTCAAGGGGACGTCGTCGTCAGGGTCGCCGTTCGGTCCGTTTGTCGAGTCTACAGCTCGACGTCTCGCCCGCACTTTCCCCGCGCCATCGTCCGTGTCCCGTCGATACCCGCGCCAGCGTCCTCGTCTCCTGTCACCGCTGCGCGCTACCGCCGTCCTCCGTTCGAAAGAGCGTCACCGTCCAAGTTGTCGTGCGAGACAGCTGCCGTCCAAGAGAGAGCCTTCCTTTGTCCGGCTTCCCCGTTTCAAGCCTTCGCCCCTTTGTCTTGGGAAGCCAGTCGCGTGACGTCAGTTGGCTTAGGGGAGCGCCATACCCGGATCTGTGGTACGCGAGGCCATGGCCGCTCCCTCGAGGCATGACGAATCTCGGAGGCCGGAAATTAGGGCCCGGAGGGTCGGCGCGGGGGTGGGCAGCCAGATCTCCAGAGCCTTCTTTACACATCCCAGGCAGCCAGCAACATCTTGCCTTTAAGGTGGACGCCGGGCGCTCCGCATCGGTGAATTTGCTCTTCCAAGACATCCAGAAGACCTGTGTCCGCTCGCCAAACATTGTCGTGAACTGTGCCGGAATAGCCCTCCCAGCAACGGCCGCCGTCGACACCACCGAGGAGGACTTCGATAAGATCATTCGAGTCAACCTCAAGGTTGTTACCATTTGTAACCCATCTACACTCCGCTTCGCCTCCGTTTTGTCATATTACCCTCTAAATTGAGCATTGAAACTGAAACGCAATATAGATCTCCCAACGTTAGTTCAGGTAGCAACAATTTTCACGCAAAATTCAGCGTGGAAACTGAAATGCTGTTGAAGTCAGGGAATATTATTTTCCTCGTTATGTTTATCATAGAGACTCAAAATGTGTATAACTCACGTGACGTAAGCTCACATGACATTCATTTTCTCACCTAATTAATGGGGAAAACTGGAAGCGTGTTTAGGTCAGGCGACGTCAGCCTCCCCGATCAATTTTGCGTGGAGAATAAATTGGTGAACAGGGCCGATGTTAATGCATGAAATAATATTTAGCGGTACTACAATCCCAAATTTGTATTCTTTTTCCGTGCATTTACCCCTACATTTACTAAGCAAATTGACGTCACGTGATTTCAAGTCACGCGACGTCACTTCCCTCACTATATTGAGCGGTAAATGCAACGAGGTAGAGGGCCTTAGAGTGATAAACAGGCAGCTGAAAGTGACCCCCAATTGGCCGCCGCCATGTTGTACAAATTTGACCACTAGACACGTGACCAGGCCAAATCTGTGACGTAACCAGACCAAACCTCTGGCGTCAACGAAAAGATGGCAGCGCCCCGTGCGAGTCGGAAGCGTTGTGGGTGTCGATCGGAGTGTGTGGATTTCGTGTGCGGAACTAGGTCATACAGGGTTTTGTGTGCTCTCTCGCGTAGGAATAACGTGAAGTACGACAGAATGAGGCTTTTTGTTTTTATTTCATTCAGGGTAAGCCAGATTCAGTCCCGTGCTTCTCGTGCGGGCTCGGATCACTACCGACCGGTGCTGCTTCGGACATCGCTCGGTCGTTCGAGTTTAAAATATCCGCAATCGTTAACCACGAGAGCTCCTCGATAATCGCTGTATCTAAGGATACGTCGAACGCATCCGGAACGCGGAGTCTAAAGGTACGTAGGACGTAACCAGATCGTGGAGGTCTAACGGTACGGCGGACATGCCCGCACAATTTTCTTAGCTCGACAGTCAAGATTCGCATTTGATGCACCGAGAGAAGCGTTAAAATCTCAGAATTGCTCGGTGCTGAGCTAACTATGGACCACGTCACTACGTCGTTCGTAGTGACGTGAAAAAGACCGACAGCGGTCACTCCGGGCGGACGGCGGCTCCCGCCTGCCGGGTGCCTACTGTTATGGTTTGACAGTCGTGTACGCAGAACTGTACCTCTCTTATAGTTATGTTGTTTTCGAGCAGCTTCAAGATCACCAAACCCTGCAAACGCGTGCCGAACTTTTAAAAGGTGTCTACCAACCTGGAAAACATGGAATTTCCAGGGAATTTCGGATCATCTGGAAAAGTCAGGGAATCATTCAAAAAGTGGGCGAAATAAGGGAAGACGACCAGTGAAAGCGGCATGGCGGTTGCTCGTCGGCACGGCCATGCTGAATGACATTGACGAAATGTCATCCTTCGACTCAAAAACTCAAGGAATTTGATCAAAATGGTCAGGGAAAAACCTGGAAAGGTCAGGGAATTTGAAATCAGTAATTAGCTAGACACAATGATTTATTGTCTTGACACTCCACGCGTTTTTACACACGACAGGCACACGCCCGTGTATCACACGGCGGCCAGGCCAAGCGGCTGCCGGCCACTTATGCAAGTTCGATAAGGCACAAGCGTGGATTGCTTTCGGACTGCTGCAAATACACCAGCGGGAGCGTCCGGCCGCAGTCTGACTGCCCACGCTAGGACATCCGACACAGACTCCGCGTCCTGGGTATGTCTGACGTATCTTTAGATTTTGCGTCCCAGGTACGTCAGACGTATCTTTAGACACGGCGCCTGATAATAGTAGTGAATAGGGTCACGTTCAGTGCGCAAGTCACTTTATTACACTCGGAGAGCAGAATTCCATTCCCGTTGCGCAGGTAGTTCCCCAGCTAGGCATGCACTTGAATACTACGTTACACTGCTTCTGAAAGCAAGCTTTGCGGGACCCCTCCGCCCTTGTGCACTCATTCGCAGGTCGTGTCGCCTTTGCTCACGTAACTCCCGCAGGACCAGTGAGTTGCCGAGCCACTGCAGCCCCGGCGTCACTCCGTCCAAACGAGAAGAGGCTCACGTTGGTTGTCAGGCAGCACACTGGAGGGACCCAAAGCTCGCAGCCTCCTTGGTGCACGCAAGACGAGGCTGAGCAGAGCTCCGAGCTCTTCTGACGCTCATGTGCACTCCCACGAGACAGGTGTCGCACCCCGATTTCTAGAGATGTGGTCGCACTGGCAGTCTTGTTGGTCCTCGGGGGCCGTCGAGGAGTGCCGGAAAGCAGAATGCCATCCCTGTTACTCAGGTAGTTCCCCAGCTTGTCACTTCCTTGAAGACGACGTCGAACTCTCTCTGGAAGCAAGCTTCGGGGGGCTCTTGTGCACCCATTCGCAGGTCGTGTCGCCTTTGCTCATGTAACTCCCGCAGGTCCAGCGAGTTGCCGAGCCGCTGCAGCCCCGGCGTCGCTCCGTCCAAACGAGAAGAGGCTCACGTTCTTCGTCGGGCAGCACACTGGAGCGACCCAAAGCTCGCAGCCTCCTTGGTGCACGCAAGACGAGGCTGAGCAGAGCTCCAAGCTCTTCTGACGCTCATGTGCACTCCACGAGACAGGTGTTGCACCCCGATTCCTAGAGATGTGGTCACACTGGCAGTTTCGTTGGTCCTCGGGGGGCGTCGAGGAGTGCCGGAAAGCAGAATTCTTTCCCTCTTGCGCAGGTAGTTCCCCAGCTAGTCACTTCTTGAAGACGACGTCGCACTCTCTCTGGAAGCAAGCTTCGGGAGGCTCTTGTGCACCCATTCGCTGGTTGTGTCACCTTTGCTCACGTAGCTCCCGCAGGTGGCAGGGCAGCGAGTTCACAGATTACCCCATTCGTCCCCCAGTTGAGGGTCGTATGAGCTCTATAAACCAACCTTGTCATGTTGCTTGTTCATTTCTGGCTCCATTCTTGGCACTCTTTGCTCTTTAAGGCATCGTCCCTAGTGATTATGTTACATTGAGCCTGCAGAGCTGTTTTGGGTGCAGTTTTTACGACAGAGCTGACACTTGAGTGAAAATTCCGTGGTGCTGCAGTGGAGCCGTGACCTTATCAATGTCCGCGAAAGATTACCAACTTCGTCAAGAACTGTCGGACGGTGCGACCTCTTTCTGCCGCGCTCTGCTGACGGCACATGTGGTGGATTCGCAGCTTGAAGAAGCATTCCAGCATTGTCTTGACCATAATTGCGCAGTGGGACTGGTTGTCGATTGTCTGTGCCAAGAAGAAGTGGTCAAACCTCTTAAACAGCGGGGTCATGAAGATGATGGCCATTGCCTCTGTCTGCAGTCTTTGTAGCCAGTTTCGACCTCCTTTGGCCGCCTTGTCAAAGTGCCAACGAAGCACCTTCTCCGCTATCTTGCACAAGCCCAGGATGTCCTTGAGGGGCTGTGGAGCCCAGCAGCATCCTTGATCAGTATAAGGTCGCACTTGGCTCTTGTAAGAAGTGCAATCTTAGAGCACTCTGGGTAGTTGGTCATTTTCGCAAAGTTGACTGCCACGTTTCTAGCAATGTACTCTACAACACATTCGGCGAATTCTGAAAGCGGCTTGTAGGAGACAGTACACTCTTAGAAAAAAGGGGACCAAAAGGAGGTAACAGACCGCCTTTACCACCCTCCTCCCGCCCAGGAGTGAAGCGCTCCGCTTGTTACCTCCTCAAGCGCAGCAAACACGAAGAATGCGGTGCTACCAGGTGAAGTTCGCCGCGAAGGGGCACCAAGGCGGCATGTATTACCTCCCAGAGGGTGCACCTGTTTTGCACTGCCAAAGCCTGGGCGCTGCGATTGGCTGTGGAAAGGCGCAAACGAGTTCGCTAATTGGTCTCCTCGTATGACACGTGATTATTCGCGCATGCGTGGGAGAGCGCCTGCCCGGCCGAAGAGTGTCCGCGTCTTCGCCGCCGACGCGCCCGGTCATGACGGCATAACGGTGTTTCTTCTCGAACGTTCGACGGAGGCGTCCCGGTGCAGGAACTTCTTTATTGTTCTGTTCGGTTCAGTCTCTTCTAACGAGGTCACCGACAGCGCTGCATTGACTTCAGTCGAAGATCCAAGTCGTGTGCACCGTATGCAGGTAAGGAAATGTTCTGCGCGGTCGGCAGTGGCGTCGGTGATGACCGCCCGGGAAGGCGACCCCCGTCTTCCTAGACAACGGGTTTGGCGGACATGTTGGCACGTTTGAAGGCGTTCGAGCGTTCGATTAAAATTAGTGTCTGGCGCGAACGCAGACACGGTTTAGACATCGAAGTTCATAAAGATCAAGAACAGGAATGACTGTCGCTTGCACTAGCGCACATTTAGAGGTTGACATACGCTAACAGTGGCTTAGCCAGCAGCTTTTCCCGGTGTATGGTGTGCGGGTTGACGAAGGGGGAGAGCGGCGGTTCGGCGAGCGGGCGGCAAGACGCCTTTCTGAATCGG
Source organism: Ixodes persulcatus (assembly GCA_013358835.2). Lineage (NCBI taxonomy): Eukaryota > Metazoa > Arthropoda > Arachnida > Ixodida > Ixodidae > Ixodes > Ixodes persulcatus. The sequence continues at coordinate 10,589 of JABSTQ010010883.1, read as the reverse complement.
GTGTCGCCTACGTTTAAGGCGTGAGGGGGTAGGAGGTTTTCTCTTTTTGGGGCCGTTGTGTGTCGCGTCGGACGTTAAATTGAGGATCTGATCAGATATTTGAAATCCATAAGGTGGTTGTTTTGTCTTTTATTTTGTTTTTTTCCACGCAGAGCAGTAGTCGATCAGGCATTCATTGGCGGCACCGGCCAACCGGCGCGATTATTCTCAACGTCGGTGATATTTGTAAAACCGTGTTAACCTGATTCTTAATTCAACGTTTTTTGTTGTTTTTTTAATTTTTAATTAACGAGGTTTAATAAATAGGTGCGTAAAATGTCGCGTTACCTTGAAATACCGAATATAAAGGTCTGAGCTAATTATTCGTGCGCTTCGCAAACATTGATAGTATTATATTACGGAATAAGGTCATGAAGGTGTTACAGGCAGCGGGCTAGCAATTATATTGTCTCTGGCATTTTCTTGCGGTGGATCAGGCATTTCTAAAACTCTGATCATTCAGTAGGCGAGTTAGATAATACTCAAGTTTGCATTATTTTGAAGTTGAATTGAATTATATTCTTTGGTCCTGCGGCAAACGTTGTAGGTGATTTCGTCGAGGGTACTGGATGCCTGCTACCTTGGACTCACCTCGTGACAGTTCTTAATACTGCTTACTGCAGGTAAGCGGAGTGCGATATTTTATTTTGATTTTCTTGTTCCAGTTTGTGCACTTGAAATGGGGCTCTTGATTTTTATGTTTATTTTGTGTGTGTGCTGTTCGTTCATTTCCGAGAGAAAATTGAGGGTATACTTCGAGTAAATGAATTAGAGCAAGACACAAAAGGCGCTTGAGTGTGTCTTTTTTGTGTTTTTTTTTTGTGTGCGTTTTCGTCTTTGTATGCTGTTCTTCTCATGTCTAAATAAGACATACATTCAATTTTAATCTGGCAAATTACTTCGGCAAGAATAGTTACATATTTGCCGAAGTTCGACATTCGGCAGTTAGAAATTATTCGTGCGCTTCGCAAACATTAAAAGTAGTATATTACGGAATAAGGTCATTAAGTTGTTGCCGGCAGAGAGACTAGCAATTATAGTGTTGTCTTGGCTTTTTTTTTTTGCGTGTGATCAGGTTTTTTTAAAAGTAATCATTCGGTAGGCGAGTTAGATATGGCTCAAGTTTGCATTATTTGAAGTTGATTGAATATATTTCTTTCGTCCTGCGGCAACGTTGCAGGGTGATTTCGTCGAGGGTACTGGATGCCTGCTACCTTGGATGCAACTGCAGGTAAGCGTAGTCAGATATATTATTTTTATGTTCTTGTTCGCATTTGGGCAATTGAAATGAGGTTCTTGATTTTTAAATTTTCTTTGTGTGTGTGGTGTTCGTTCATTTTCCAGAGAAAATTGAGGGTATACTTCGAGTAAATAAATTAGAGTAAGACACACAAGGCGCTTGAGTGTGTCTTTTTCGGTGTGTTCTTTTTATGTGTTCTCGTCCTTGTGTGCTGTTCTTCTCATGTCTAAATAAAACAAATTAAATTTTATCTGGCAGAGCACTTCGGCAAAAATATTTGCATATTTTCCGAAGTTCGGCAGTTAGGGTTGGCGGTCATAGGGATTTGCTGTGGTGCTGAGTAGCTAATGTGGTGTAGCGCTCTGTGGTGTATGTTCTTCCTCTGTCCTTGTCTTAAAGCGCAATCATGTTTGTTTGTTTTTTTTTCACGTACAATACCAACTCGCCCAACAATCAGCACTTGTATATACTAACCTGCTACAGTAGTTGTACCCCTTTGACTAAGATTTGTTAGTCACGTAAGTAAATGGGGTGACAAATTTAAACATGACCGGTGAATTCAAAGTGCTTACTAATCTATGATTACCACCCGCCATGTGATAATTTTAGTCAGTGGTAGTTAGTCAACAGATAAACTGGTCACGTCTGGTAAGTATGGTCGATGCTTTATAATGCTGAAATCAGTGGCCCATCAAATGCTCCAAATGCGTCTTAGGAAAATCTAATATTTCTTCACGATTTCTTCAAATTGGGGATATGTTTCAACTTCATATCACATGATTTCCACATTTTTTTGGTTCCAGGCAGGCAGTGCAATCTACCCGGTGGCTGTCAGCTCAAGCCTAATTAATCCTGAGGCGCCCAGCTATGTGGCAGTGGAGGGAGATCTCAAAGCCGCGTCGCCTGCTGAGGCAGTCCTGGTTGCATTCTGCCTCTAGTTCATCTTTAGCTACGACTAGAACCCCGAAAGTGTTGTTCCAGATGCCTTTATTGCGCTTAGTGGTTTCATCATAGAACTTTTATAAGATGTCTAGTCATGCCATTGATTTTTATGCCATTTTGTTTGTGACAGCCACAATAAAACATTGTCATGTGATTTCAAAGGGATTCCATCAAGTGTGCATTTAACCTGTAATAAGGTGGTGAACTGGGCCAGTTGGTTGCTGTTATACATGATGGGGAAAACAGCTCGGAAAGCCTGGACTACGAAGAACAAACATGACAGGACAGCACTTTTCTGTCGTGTTTGTTCTTCGTAGTTCGCGATTTCTGAGCTGTTTTCCTCATCGTGTGCATTCACCCCCAAAGTGGATCATAGTGTCCCTCCAAAAGGAGGTAAAAGCAGCGCCCTCAATTACGTCGCTCTTACCTCTCAAAGGGTTGAAATTCCCCCCTAAAGGAGGTAAAGGCTGACCCATAAAGGATGCACTTTTAACACCAAAAGGAACTAAGGTTACCTCCAAAAGGAGGCAACCGTTGCACCTAACCCAGGGGGTAAGTTTGCACCCTCAATGCAGGGGGTAACGATACTCCAAAAGGGGTTGCCCTGTGTGCAAGTCGGTTACCCCCTTAAGGAGGGTAAGACAGTACCTTTTTTAAGAGTGTACTGCTGGCCTCTTCTCCTCTTGCATCCTCAGCCCTTCTCTGATCTTGCTGGTGCTACGCCGACGAGCTTACAAGAAGCGTCTAGGTGCCGTCGACCTGGCAGTTGCTGCAAGTTGAAGGTAGGACGTTGGTGAGCAAGCACTTTCGGTATGCTGACCGAAACTTTAGCGCTGTGGGGTTGTTGTTGTTACCCGTCCTGTTGCGTACAGTGGCAAAAAACAGCTAAATGTGGTCCTGACTGAGCTTTCGTGTCAGCAGGAACCTGAGTGCCGGACTGGGGCTCCAGACCAGGTCTTCTGCCAGACCTTTGATGGAATTGAGGACAATTAGGAAACCGAGGGACTGGACTCTTCCTTGGCTCAACGGCTTGCCCCTTGGCTCAACGGCTTGCCCCGTTACGTCTTTCAGGGCTCGAAGGTAGCGTGAAGCTTGCTCAATCCTTTCCAGAATGGTGACTTGGTTGCTGGCACGAATGGGACATTTGCTTCCACGACCAAGTGGATGGCATGAGTTCGTCAGGTCGAATATGTCTGCTGCGGCCAAACTTGGCAGTCGCCTCAGCATCCTCGAAGCCTTGGATACCCTTTTCCTTGCAAAACAGCAAGGCGCAGCTGACGGACCGGCTCAAGGTTTTGGGCTGCCAGTGACACCTTCATCTTCTGTCTCTCGAAGTCAATGTGCTGCTTTCGGAGCTTGTTGGCTGCATGAAGGCCTTCTTGCTGCTGCAGGTTGTCCAAGGCCGCAAGGTACCGCCAGGTCATGACCCTACCTGCCCATCTCTTATCCACCCTTCTCGGCCAGCAGGTTGCGCATGAGCTTTAGCATATGGCAGGCGTCCAAGACAGCGTGGACCCTGCTGGGTGGGGTCCGATGGATGCGCGAACCCTCTCTTCATCGGCTGAGCGAAGCGCACTCCGAGCGCTGTGAGCATGGTAAGGTTGCAGTTTGTCCCGTCACAGGCCACACTTATACACTTTGCTCCAGCATCCTTCAGTTTGATGATGTACTCCCGTACCAGGTTGGCGCGAGCGTTGCCATCCAGACCATCAATGAGTGCGTAGCCCAGGGGGATCTTCCAGTTTCGGTTGACTGCCACCGCCAAAAATACAAGTGCGCGCTTTGCAAAGGTGACGCAGTCGTTGCGGATGATACCGTGACCCAGGTCACAATACCCGACGACTTCTTTACCGTCCCAGTCTGTTTGTCTTTTTATTCCAATCTCCTCGACCACCAGGCTGACGAAAATAGGTCCCTTTTGGGCTTCCTCTGCAACTTTGTCGAACGACTGCTGGGTGAATCATGGTCGTGCATCAACCACCGCCGCCCATTTCCGCAGAGTGCTTGGCTGTGGTAGCTTGACAAGCTTTCGCAGAAAGCTGTATGCCTTTGCCGAGTAAAAATGGAGCGTGAGCGCTAACTTGTGCACATCCTCTGTACGTGCGTTTTTCTTGTGCCTGACTCTTTTTAAGACGAGGTTGCGCATTGTGTTGGTGAATGCATTGTCAAGTGTGTCAACTGCTGGCTTAGGAAGTCGTGTCCTCAGTTCATGGAGCAGCGTGTTCAGCTTCCTAATCCTGGCCGTCTTCCGATTGATCTTCTTCTTTGCCTGTTTCAACAGTTTCCTCACCTTCTGCAGCTTGTGCCTACTCTTGCCCAGGACCTTGTGAAGTCGTGGTGACACAGCTGCGTACGAGTGGTCACCGGAGGAAGTGTTGCGTCGCATGAACACAGTTTCAGGGGGAGTCTCTGACGTCGTAGCCTGAGAGGGGGAACTAACCAGCTCTACACAGCTTCCAGAACCAGTGGCAGCCTGGGCCTCTCTTTGGGTTGGCTGATCAGTCGTCGATCCAGGCTGCCTCTCTGGAGGGTGAGACCTGTCAGCAGAACAACGAGCAGTGACATTCAAGACTGCCTGTATTCCACAAGACTGTGTACCAGTGCATGCATTCTTGGCAGGTTATACAGTGCAGTGTCATATGTGACCACACATTTTATGCGTGGGCCAGAAGTGGCACTGACCAACAAAAAGGGGGTGCTGGGAGTTCTGGCTTATGAATAGGGTTCCATGTTTTGGGTATTTTTAATCCGTGAGCCTTACCTGGCTTAATGAGCGAAAAAAGAGCCGTGATCAAAGGGTGCAGCCAAAAGCCGTAAACCAAAAGTTGTGTCCAAAAGCCGTGACCAATGCAACGCAATCCAAGGGAAAGAAAAACCAAAAAAATACAAGAAAAACAAACATCTCTGCTCACGTTATCATTTGATCACGTGACTTATTAATCACGCGATCAAACAAAAAATAAACCGAGAAATAAATTATCCCCTTCCCAGTTTCGAAACTAGGGCTCTTATGATCGTAAAACTAGCGTGCGATTCGTTGCGTCAACTTAGCTCATTGACGTCAATATAACTCGGCCAAAGGTAATGCTCACGCATTCTGACATCATGAAAGAAAGCTCAGGTGCCTCGTAGTTTTATTTTTTTTCAAAATGGGGATGATTTTTTGGTGCTTATTTGTTCTCTCGAATTTTGAGTTTTCGCTGTCTATTTTTGATATCAACCAAAAATCGGGGTTTAACGGTACTTATGTGGTAAAAGCAAATGCATATCTGTGGCGTTTCTAGGAGACGCAAGATTATATGCACTATTCATTGCTAAATGGTGCACATAAAAACCATTTCCAAAGAAAGAGAGCAGCCTCGCGGGCAGTTCAGTGCGGTCGGTGTTCTGGTTCAACACAAGTGCATTTGCTTATAAAGGTTCCCTGCCGTGGAAAGGCAATTCTCTTCAAAGCAAGCTCAATTCGAGATATTTCAGTTTTGCAGATTTCAAGAAAAATCGTTCGGAGGTCATACTTTATGTATATCGGTGTATACCGAAAACACGGAACCACTTATGATTGAATGATTGTAAAAAGCATACTGCATGCCTGTAATTATTATAATGGTGCTGGTTGAAGGTGTTGCAAAGAACCTGAATGTTTTACTGAAACCTATCAACTTGATCCCAAAGGTGCCACTTTTCTAGTGATTCGTTGACCACCACTTTCAGATACAAAAGACACGCCTTGGCAAATTGTGCAACTAGTCGCCCGAAGTACCTGAAGACTGGAGTCTGCATCATGTGTAATTTTACCTTGTCATTGTTGTACTGACATTTTCTTTCTTTATGTGAAGTGTTGCCTAGTGCAAACAGTGAGAATGCTAGTTTATTAGAGCTCCATGGAACCCATCCCCCTCATGTAATGCATCTGCAACAATGATTTTGAGGCAAATAACAAATTGTGATCTGCTGCAATGAAACTTGGTCAATTCATACCTATGCCTGAGCTTCGGTCGCTGGCAGAGAAGGAACGCATCGTCAGACTGCGATCTTGATCGCTTCCGAGGTGACCGTTTTGTCCGGCTTGCTGGAGAGCTGAACACCGTTGGCACACTTCCTTGCCTGAGGTACGTCTTATTGTTCAGCTGGTAGAGGCAGTTGTCCGCAAAGTGCAGTGAGCACAACTTGGACCATCCACTGATCTTCCAGTCTCAGCAGGGCAGCTTCTCCATTCATGCCTTGAGGAGTTCCGGATCATTCAGTGGGAACCTGTGATGGTATAAAGAAGCAATTGTGAAAACTTGGTGCTTCGTAGGCACTTTGACAAGGCGGCCAAGGGAGGTCGAAACTGGATACAAAGACTGCAGACAGGGGCAATAGCCATCATCTTCATGACCCCGCTGTTTAAGAGGTTTGACCACCTCTTCTTGGCACAGACAATCGACAACCAGTCCGACTGCGCAGTTATGGTCAAGACAATGCTGGAATACTTCTTCAAGCTGCGAATCCACCACATGTGCCGTCAGCAGAGGGCGGCAGAAAGAGGTCGCACCGTCCGACAGTTCTTGACGAAGTTGGTAATCTTTCGCGGATATTGATAAGGTCACAGCTCCACTGCAGCACCAAGGCATTTTCACTCAAGTGTCAGCTCTGCCGTGAAAACTGCACCCGAACAGCTCTGCAGGCTCCATGTAACATAATCAGTAGGGACGATGATTTAAAGAGCAAAGAGTGCCAAGAATGGAGCCAGAGATGGACAAGCAACATGACCCTCAACTGGGGACGAATGGGGCTCATCTGTGAACTCGCTGCCCTGCCACCTGCGGGAGCTACGTGAGCAAAAGCGACACAACCTGCGAATGGGTGCACAAGAGCCTCCCGAAGCTTGCTTCCAGAGAGAGTGCGACGTCGTCTTCAAGAAGTTACTAGCTGGGGAACTACCTGCGCAAGAGGGAAGGAATTCTGCTTTCCGGAACTCCTCGACGGCCCCCGAGGACCAACAAGACTGCCAGTGCGACCACATCTCTAGGAATCGGGGTGCGACACCTGTCTGGTGGGGGTGCACATGAGCGTCATAAGAGCTTGGAGCTCTGCTCAGCCTCGTCTTGCGTGCACCAAGGAGGCTGCGAGCTTTGGGTCCCTCCAGTGTGCTGCCCGACGACCAACGTGAGCCTCTTCTCGTTTGGTCGGAGCGACGCCGGGGCTGCAGCGGCTCGGCAACTCGCTGGACCTGCGGGAGTTACGTGAGCAAAGGCGACACGACCTGCGAATGGGTGCACAAGAGCCCCCCGAAGCTTGCTTCCAGAGAGAGTGCGACGTCGTCTTCAAGGAAGGAGGGGTCCCGCAAAGCTTGGTTTCAGAAACAGTGTAACGTAGTATTCAAGTGCATGCCTAGCTGGGGAACTACCTGCGCAACGGGAATGGAATTCTGCTGTCCGAGTGTAATAAAGTGACTTGCGCACTGAACGTGACCCTATTCACTACTATTATCAGGCGCCGTGTCTAAAGATACGTCAGACATACCCAGGACGCGGAGTCTGCGTCGGATGTCCTAGCGTGGGCAGTCAGGCTGCGGCCGGACGCTCCCGTCGGTGCATTTGCAGCAGTCCGAAAGCGTTCCACGCTTGTGCTTTATCGAACTTGCATAAGTGGCCGGCAGCAGCTTGGCCTGGCCGCCATGTGATACACGGGCGTGTGCCTGTCGTGTGTAAAAACGCGTGGAGTGTCAAGAAAATAAAACATTGTGTTTAGCTAATTACTGATTTCGAATTCTCCGACTTTCCCAGGTTTTCCCTGACTATTTATCAAATTCCTTGAGTTTTTGAGTCGAAGGATGACATTTCGTCATTGTCATTCAGCATGGCCGTGCCGACGAGCAACCGCCATGCCGCTTTCACTGGTCGTCTTCCCTTATTTAGCCCACTTTTTGAATGATTCCCTGACTTTTCCAGATGATCCGAACTTCCCTGGGAATTCTAGGTTTTCCAGGTTGGTAGACACCTTTTGAAAGTTCGGCACGCGTTTGCGGGGTTTAGTGATCGGGAAGCTGCTCGAAAACAACATAACTATAAGAGAAGCTGGTACAGTTCTGCGTACACGACTGTCAACCCATCACAGTAGCACCTGGCAGGCGGGAGCCGCCGTCCACCCGGAGTGACAGCCGTCGGTCTTTTTCACGTCACTACGGATCACGTAGTGACGTGGTCCGTAGTTATCTTAGCACCGAGCAGCTCTGAGATTTTAACGCTTCTCTCGGTGCCTCAAATGCGAATCTTGACTGTCGAGCTAAGAAAATTGTGCGGGCATGTCCGCCGTACCGTTAAAACTCCGCGTTCTGGTTACGTCCTACGTACCTTTAGACTCCGCGTTCCGGATGCGTTCGACGGATCCTTAGACACAGCGATTATCGAGGAGCTCCCGTGGTTAACGATTGCGGATATTTTAAACCCGAACGACCGAGCGATGTCCGAAGCAGCACCGGTCGGTAGTGATCCGAGCCCGTACGAGAAGCACGGGACTGAATCTGGCTTACCCTGAATGAAATAAAAACGAAAAGCCTCATTTCCTCGTACTTCACGTTATTCCTACGCGAGAGAACACACAAAACCCTGAATAACCGAATTCCCCACACGAAATCCACATACTCCGATCGACGCCCACAACGCTTCCGACTCGTACTGGGCGCTGCCATCTTTCCGTTGACGCCAGAGATTTGGTCTGGTTACGTCACAGATTTGGCCTGGTCACGTGTCTAGTGGTCAAAATTGTACAACATGGCGGCGGCCAATTGGGGATCACTGTTGCCTGATGAACGGTATACTAGTTTATCACTCTAAGGCCCTCTACCTCGTTGGGTAAATGCACGGACGGATAGACAGAATCTTGAGGTTGAAGCTCCTCTAAAAATCATTTAATGTTTTTCGGGAAATATCGATATTGGCCATAGGGCTGTGGGGAAACATACCAAATAATTAATTAAGCAAATAAGACTGCAGGCTCATTGTCCCTGCTCAACCAACCAGGCTCGTCAGGGTGACTCTGGGCCCTCTGGTTTACGCCTCCAGCTCTGAGGCTGTTTTTGGTTGCAACGTTTTTTGATTTAGGGCTGGGCGTCGATTAAAAATTTTAACCCGACTAATCGCCACCCGTTATCGATTAATTAATCGATTAATTGGTCTCGTTCATTTCCATGCATAATAATATTGATTAAAAATAAAAATTGCATCTATATTTTTTTGTTGAATATATGTTAAACGACGCAATAATTTTAATTTTGAATCAGCTTCAATATACAGTTGAGAACAGTTAAAAAACACTCACACTCACACAATATTATTTCAGTTCCATGAGGCAAAAATGTTCGTTGATATTCTCTGAGAAGGGCGACCTCCTTTGATTGCTCACAGTAGTCTCTGCTGCGCTAAACGGACACTCGCACGGCGTTGAAGTCGCTGGGACATGTGTAACCTTCTGCACATGTCTGAAGTCACAAATTTCCCCTTACAGTTTACCTTAAGTTAATACTTCACCTAAATTTTTCACTTCATATAGGTGTGCTCGTCCATGTCTGCATAAAAGCATTCATTTTTATTTAATTTTGGTTCGTCAAAATTTTACAGATTAACCGGTTAAACAAATCAATCGCGATTCAAGCATTAATCGATTAATCGGTACGTTAATCGCTCAATTGCCCAGCCCTATTTATTACCCTTTTCATAGTTTTAGGCTTCAACCTCTCTTTAGTTCAAATTGTGGCACGTTTGGCTAAACAATTGTTTCCTCATCGGAGGTCATCTTTTTTATTTCTCTTTTCTAATGGGGGGGGGGGGGGGGGGTTCAGACATAGTTCAGGCATATGAAGCACAGACATTCCATGCGTCTTCAAAACCGGCGCTTCTAAACAAGGCGCAACTATTCCTGTTACATATTTATGAAAGTTCAGTAAGGACGGTAAGAACAAGTTATAATCTAGAGGACTTAGATGCTCAAAAACACGGAAGAAGAAAATACACATACAACATGGACTGGCGCTAACTTTAAGCGTTCAACAACGCCCGTGTTAGTTTTGCGCTTTTAAGTCATCTAGATCACAAAGAACAAAATAGCCCAAACCAAAGTTTTAATTCAAGTTATAACATTTTCTCCTAAACAGAAATACTACGTGTAAGAGGGGAGTGGGAAATATCAAAGAGCAAGTTGAATCGCATTCAAAGGACAATGCGGTGTGTTTCGATTGTGGGATGTATACTGTTCCAGAATTTCACCGCGACTCGTTTAACGGGTAATTTACTATATATTACTACTCTATATTTTAGGGGAGCTTCCTGGTGACCCAAGCGGCTGGTCGAGCCATGATTGCCGACAAAGTTACCGACGGCGCCATCGT